>JAYDZE010257736.1:0-19655 GCA_034509125.1 Monilaria moniliformis
GAAGATATTTAATTTTGGCTGCAGAGGCTAACTTGTTATTTGTTATCTTCTATGAGATGTTCTTCACTTTATTTCAGTGCTTAGTGTAATGATACAATTTCCATGATTGTGTCCTTTCTTTGTTGGTCGTATGAACTTCATTCCCCAATTGTTCCTTGATGCCAACTCTTTTGTTATGCAGATCTATGTTGTTGACTCTCTGGATCGAGAGAGAATTGGGAGGGCAAAGGAAGAGTTTCAGGTTTATCTCCTCTTGAATGATTCATATGTATATGCCTCATTTTCTCCAGTTGCATTATTTTGAGTTGATTATTATATTCCCCAGGCCATTATCAGAGACCCATTCATGCTTAATGCTGTTATATTGGTCTTTGCAAACAAACAAGACATGGTATGCATTTCTGCCAATCTCTTAACAGCAAAATTTAGATTTTTGTGAAGGCAATATACTATAGGTACTATGGCTTTTTGTGTACTAATCCAATTCGGTTTGGTTGTGGGTGAAAGAGGTAGAAATGTATGGGTGGGGGATAATTAACTTCTTTTGGAGATAGGTGACATATGAACTTTCAACTTCATGTCTGAAAATTATGAATGATTCACTGACGATTAGGTTGTGTGACTGAGGTCATCATCAAATGAAGTTGGTCGATGATGAAACAAATTTTATGCAAGATGAGTAAATGGAAAACTTTTATTATAATTATCTATATACTACTGCTACACGATGAACCACCTACAACATGTCAGGATGTAGATTGTTGATGAGGAATATACATACCAATTCACAGTCTTCTTCAATTACTTTTCAACTGTCTCCCTTGATTGCATTGTCTCTCTAGGTTACTATAATTTTTCGAAAATTCTATCATTGACAAATATAGATACATTTCCTTACCAATCTATAATTCTGTATTATTATTACTACTACGAAAATTATGAAAAACGAAGTTTAAGTCGGTAGTGTAAGAGATGATCATGAGAGTGTGATTTTTCACTCTCATAAATTAATATGAATGACATTGTACATCTGACTGGGTCCAATCTAGTCGTAATAATTATTTTTTGTTTGTTTGGGTTAACAAACTTAGTTTTCCAAATTTAATAGGGAAAACCATATTTTCATTCTGAGACCCAATTCATATAATATGTGTATTACTGGTTGATGTGGTATGCAGCTCTTATGTCCATATGCATTGGCAAATTATAACATGGTTTGGTTCTGTTTGTCTCTGAAAAGTCTGCTTTTCTGTTCAGAAAGGCGCAATGACCCCTATGGAAGTTTGTGAGGGGCTGGGCCTTTACGATCTTAAAAACAGAAAATGGCACATACAAGGGACTTGCGCCCTCAAAGGGGATGGGTTGTATGAAGGGTTGGACTGGTTATCAAGCACTTTGAAAGAACACAAGGCTGCTGGATTTTCTTCGGTGGGCCCTTCGTCATTCTAACAAGGCTGGGCCTTGTTTGTCCTACTCAACTCTCTGGAAACTAGCAAGCTTGTTTTCACAGTTCCATATACTCTATTTTGTAGGTTGATACCAGAATGAATCAAATCTGTATATTGCAAAAGCCCGAGCTGCTTAAAGAAATACTGCCTCTTTTTCCCTTTGAATCTTTTTGCAGTGTATTAGGTGCGTCCCCACCAAGGCCTGAAACAAAACTTGGATTATGCGTTTGTATGATGAATGAAACGCAATTGCGTTTATGTAGGAAATTGTTGGACTGGTTTACTATAGACCCAATACCATCTTCTATACTATCTTTAAAATGTTGAATTTAAGCATAAATCGAGTTTCTCCAAACTCCAAAATTTCCAGTATTGAACAACCCTCATAAATTGAGACGTCTTTACTGGCATACACTCGTAAGTCAGAATCAATGCCAAAATATAGTCGAATACCAACAAAAATATTGATATGCCATCATATATTTATTATAATGGCATAGGTGCTATCTTATGTATATTGATCCATGAAAACGTTTCATACTAAACATTGATTGCAATGCACATAGATCCATGAGAAGGTTTCATAATAGATATTGATTGCAATGCACATATATATCGTTTTTATTGAAGGTCCTTGCTTTATAAAATTATGTTTCCTTTTTTTTTTTTTTTTAATCTCGATTTAGCTGTTTCAGATCGCATTGATGAATTTCCTTTACCCGCTGAAGACGATTCGGTCTAGCAGTATAGTATGTATATAATCCAGCCGAACACTAATATTCCAAATGTTTGGTAACTATGTGAGGCCTGTGTTTCTTAACTCGACCCGCCTTGATCCGTTTGCAGACACTATTCTCTTAGGTGCTGTTTGGTATACAGGTTTTGGCCAGTTAAAGATAAAATATCTGGGTGAAATAGTATATTTTTGTTGTTTGGTATGGCAGATAAAAAAAGGCAAAGCCCGGGTTTCATTTTCAAGGCCCGTCTCGAACCGCGTGTTTATTACTGTTGAAGTGGGTTTTAGATTGATTATTTATCTCACTGATCCCCTGCGATAGGCCACGTTAACGTGAGATAAAAAAATTTGATGCCCACTATCTCCTCTCCTCTCTCCTCTCTCCTCTTTCATTCATTCTCTTCTCTCTCCTCTCTCCTCTCTCCCATAATTGCTGCCGTATTCTCTCATGCCCTCTCTCTCTCCTCTACGCTACCCTCTCTCTCTCCTCTCTTCCATGCCACTTGTTCCTTTTCCTTTTGCTCAACAGTTATATGTATTGATAATAAGGGCATTTTTGTCATTTCACGTCTTATCTATGAAATAATCTCAAACACTATTTTATCTACCAAACAATATCATAAATTTTTTATCTTAATCATTATCTTAACTCAAGCCCGTGTTTCCTATCTAGAGTTAACTATCTTGTTATATCCTATCTCGACTACCAAACTAGCCCTTAAGATATACCCTGTTTCACTAACTCACCCTCCCCCTAGGATAGCTTATCTTGATGACCGTCTTTTCCCTTGTTACCCTTCCCATTCGACTCCACTGTATCATCTTTCTCACGCAAATATTTCAACCCAACTCTGTTGGTGGCCGGTCGTAATAGGGGTATGCGGTGGTAGACTGGTAGTGGCGGGTGATTTGGGTAGATGCCGGTTTCGGATGACCTATATATCTCTCTCTCACGCATCTGACTCCATGGCCACTTTCACCCTCCCCACAGCTGCTGCCGTTCGATTTGGGATGATCGATTTGTTTCGTGGTGGTGATTTGCCAGATCTGGGCCTATTTCTTCTGCTTTTCTGTTCAATTTGGCCGTTGGTATAACTTCGATTTTGGTCTCTGGTATGGCTTCGATTTTGCGGTGGGCTTCGATTTGGGCTGTGATGACCCTCTTTCTTGATCGAATGAGAAGGCCGGTCGCCGCTCCTTGGCAGGATAAACTCGGAATTCGATGTTACGTGTTAGCAGCCATGGCGATGCCTCCTTCCTCTCTATTTCGATTTTTCCGTTGGTCTGAGCCAATATCTTCTCATTTTTTCTGTGAGGCTTGTGGTTTGATTCGATATTTGGTTTCGGGTTTGATGTCACAAATTTTGGCTGTGGTTTCTGGCAAACCTAGAATTCGATGTCACGACTTTCATGAGACATGGTGGTGTCTCCACATCTTAGATTTTGGTTGTGATGACTGTATTTCTTTGTTCGATTTTTTCGTTGGTCTTAAGTCATATTCCGGTGCCTACACCGTGCCTCCACCGTCACTGGAATATAAAGGACAAATGACTTCGATCAGCCTCATCGATTAATTAATACTCTGATGCCTAATTAATACTCAGGTGCCTTATCGATTAATTATTACTCCGTTGGTCTGATTCATATTCTGGTACCTCATTAAACGTTTTTGAATATATTAATACTTATTTACAAATCATTAAAATAATTAATAAGCATAAATTGTAATAATTAATTTAGTAAAATATATAAGATTAAATGATCAATTGATTTAGCTAATCCTGTAATATATAAATGATTAATTTAATTAACTTTACTTAATAAATTATTTGTTGATTAATTAATTTAGGTAAATTTATATTAATTATTAAATCTCAATATAGAAAAATAAAGTCAATTTTTTAATAAGGGTTAAAATGTAATTTTACATCTTATCTATAATATAATCTAACATCCCTTTTAGTTTGATAGAAATGGCAAGATAGGATACTATATATTGGCCCAACAATGTCTTTTGGATGTTTGGTATCATGGATGAGGCCCACATTTAGTATTTGGGCCCATCTCGACCCACGTGCAATTCACTATTTCCCTATGTTTTGCCTAGCTTATGTATCTCACTCTCTCCCTCAGATACACTATCTTGATCTGCGTATTTCCCTTGTTGCTCATAGAACCACTCTGTGTGCTCTCTCGGTCCGCGTGCAATCCACACATTTTCTCTCTCTTGTTCGATTTGCTGGTGGCGCGGTGGTAGTGGTGGTGTATAGCGGTGCTTTGAGTCATTCTTCCTCCACGGCCGCCATCTCTTCAGATCCGACGCTGGAATTCCAAATTCTACCGTTTCTCCATTCTTTGTTCTTGTTTGGTTGAGACTGTGATGATTTTTATTCAAATCTGAGCCTCTAGTTTTTTGCCAAAATTTGTTCTTGTTCGAAGCTCGATTTCTATTTAGGCTATGATGATTTTTATTCAAATCCTGTTCGATTTAGGTTGTGATTGGATTTCTGTTCGACGCTTGATTTTGGTCTTCTGTTCTTGAACTTGTTCTTGTTGGATTGAGGCTGTGATGATTGAGTTTTCAAATCTGAGCCTTTAAATTTTTCCGAAATTAGGCTCCTATTGTGTGATAGTGTCTGCTTTTAGTCGATTTTGGATTTATGCTTTTGGTCCATTTTGTTTTTGTTTTTTTTTTTGGTCGAGGCCACCATCGCCAGAAAGGAGATTCGATGTAGAGGAGAGGAAAGGAGAATGGAGACTGTTATGTTATTTCGCATTAATTACTATTAGTTAGTCATTAACTAATTTGATTAACTATTGGAAAAATAAGTTCGATTATATTGGAACAAAAAGTTTGATTTAATTAGTCATTAATTAATTTAATTAACTATTGGAACAATAAGTTGGATTAGTTAGTCATTGCAACAAAAAGTTTGGTTTAATTAGACGACCGCCAAATTTTAATTAGTCATTGAGACCCTAAGTTCAATTAATTAAGCAATTCTTAAATTTAGTATGATTTATATTTCATTCTCCCACAAAAAATTTGCTATATTGTGGACGGCATATATTTCAATAAAATAATTAATAGTGTATGTGTGGAGTAAGAGTTCCATTTTAAATGTGTATTGAGTTACGTAAATATTATTACTATAAATGAAAATTAAAAATAATTGTACACGAGTAAAAAAAAAAGAAAAAAGAAATTATAGCAAATACTGTATGGACGGAATATGTTTTTAAATTTGTAGGCGCATAAGTTGAATGGGTAGTTTTTAGTGCTAATATCATATTAAAGCAATGATGTGGTAGTTTGAAAATTTAGCAGTTCAATAATTTGCATATAGTATAAGTCGTGATGTGGCGCTATCAGATCTACTAAACTAAATTTTTTAACTAACTATGATGTCTTTTATTTTGTGTTCCTGAATCCCAACCACTCGTTTCCCTCTCTTCACTCATCAAACAAAATATCACATCACTCCACATTTTCAGATTCTGTCTCACAATAAAATGTGAATTTTACCCAAAATCACAACCACCAAAGCAAGAGATGTCTTCATGCCACTCTTCCACCATGTTAATCGGTCCCAGAACTAACATAATTATTCGGAGAAGTCGTTTTTTCATCGGCAAGTCTGCCAAATTTCGGTGCGTTTTGGGTCCAATTTTGCCGGAATTCGCGGTCACGGCGTCTCTCAGTTCAGTTCTCTCTTCCGGAAACATGATTGCGGCCGCCGCCGGATCGAGCTCGGCTCATGGAGCCGTGGCGTCAGCGATCACGCAAGTGGCGGTGACGGCGGTCGCAATTGCTTCCGGCGCTTGTCTTTCCACGAAGGTGGAGTTTCTGTGGCCCAAAGCTGATGAGCAACCCGGTAAAGTCAATTAGTGTTAAGTTTTGATGATTTTGATTCTTATTATTAGCTTATAAAGATATGTTGATTTTTTTTTGTATTGAAGCGAATTGCAAACCTATAACGATATTTCTGTGATCAGTTGAAGGATAAGTTTCTAGCCTTTATATTTAATTCAAATGTTGATCTGAACTTCTGTTTGTGCTGAATGTTTCTTTGGTCTGAAACTGAAAATTTTCCAATGACCTGATAGTTGCACCGCCAGTCACTTCTACCTGCTTACAAGTATGTTAAGTAACCAAGATATGTTAATTCTGAATTCCATTGCAGTATGCTACAACTCTAATTTTAAAGGTCCACAAACTAATATGTAGTGACTCCTACTCATTATGATGGTTGCCATGTGACAACTAGTACATGGAATGACCTTTTCTTTGTAACTGATGAAAACTGAACTAGAAACAGAACACAATGTGTTGTAGAGAATTGAAGAAAAAGTAATTGGAAAGGATTGCTGATACTGCAGTTGATATAGAAACTGGAGAATGTTGTAGCTTAATCCAATAGGACATACTTCAGAAATAAGGTGGATTAAGAGATAAGAGAACCAGTTCGTGGAGCCAGGAGATACAAATTACAAATGAAAAAAGAAAAGAGACACAGAAAAGAAATCCCAAGGCCCACTGTACAAGCTTGCCATGGTTTCAATCCTATGTGTTAGTTATTTTCATGATTTGTCCTGCCCTGTATGTCAGAAATTATTTTTTCTAATGGATGATTATGTAACTAATCCATCGCCGTAAAATGCTATTTCATATTTTGGTGTTTGTTTATCCATTTAGTTGATTATAGTTGATGATTCCATAAATGAATTATATACCATTCAAATTTTATTAGTCCATAGAGTTAATGAATCGATCATGCGAGTAACAACTCAAAATTGATGTTTCAAGTTGTTCTCTATGTTGAAATGAGATTGCACTTTTGGGGCAGGATCTCATATTCTTGATGGAGTAGATGTTACTGGGTATCCCATATTCAATGATGCAAAGGTTTGCCATCTTCACTCGTTTATGTTGTTTGCACCCAAAATATTCCGCTACTGTAAGCCACTAAGATTCTGAACCTGTAAAGGCAGGTGCAAAAGGCAATTGCATTTGCAAGGAAAGCTCATCATGGTCAGACAAGAAGAACAGGGGATCCCTATTTATCCCACTGTATTCACACAGGCAAAGTTTTAGCTGGTCTAGTCCCATCATATGGTAAAAGAGTACGTAATCCTCTTTCATTTAATTTATTTTGCATTTTGTACTGCAAGGTTATCTTCTGAATGGTGCAATTTCCCTCACTCATTAACCTATGTGGACAAGTAAGATGAATGTTTGAATTGCGTCCTTATGATACAGATGAATCATGAATATGAAAACTATTTTGTAAGCGACAGAAGTGGTTCAGTAGAATAAGATTTGAGGCTTGTCTATGTGCGACTGTATGTCTGTCATTTTGTGGCCTTTAATTCATATTCGTTTCCTACTGATCCATATCCAGAGGTAGTAAGTGCTCTTTATTCAGGCCATTGATACAATTGTAGCTGGGATCCTCCATGACATAGTTGATGACACTTGTGAAAGTTTGGACAGCATAGAGCGAGAATTTGATTCTGATGTTGCAAAGTTGGTTGCTGGAGTTTCCCGACTGAGCTATATTAATCAGGTATAACACTTAAACATATCCCGAACTCCAGAGGGAATCATAGGTTAAAACAACTCTGGAGTTTCCTGAAATCTTTACTAGCAAGGTGTCATAGGTTAAAACACCTCTGAAGATATAGAGCTTGAAATCGTCTTGCCAAATAAATGTGGACTGTGGTGATGCATACCTATTTTTCCTATATCTTTTTTACCACAGACATTCATTTTTATCACTCCCATCATTTTGTTCTTTGTTTTCCTTTTTTTTTTGTATTGAGTACCATGTTTTGTACTAACACTGGCAGTTACTTGTTCTGCAGCTATTACGTAGACGCCGCAGGATGAGTGTAGGTCAGGCTACACTCAACCATGAAGAGGTAAGTATGCAAGTATGCCATGCTAACTGCTAAGTATCAACTAAAGTGTCATACGTTGGACCAATGATTCTATGCTAGCCCTTTCTGAATCACTCTGTATATAGGTCAGTAGAATGGTTGAGGTTGCAAGATGAGAGTTAAGCAAGCTCTGTCTGTTCTTATGGTGCCAAGAAAAATGGCATGTTAAACATTTTCTTTCCTGACTAGGCTTGCAGTTGCCAAAATAATACCAGAACCAATATCATGTTGGAGATATTAACTTATTAAAACTAAACAGACAGAAGCTAATAAGTGCTCAAGATGACCAAGAGCATCCAAGGGATCATAATGGAGATGGCAGTAATATTATTGTGAATATTGTTTTTTGTTATGTGCATATGATATGTTTACATAATCCTTATATTATTCTTTTATGTGTCATCCTGATACTTCAGATTTTTACTGGTACTGGTGCAGCATGATGTTTTTCATCCCTCTTGTGACTATTTGAGTATCTATTTTGGTTATACAAATACTATTATTCCTGAATAACTTATATAAATAGTTTTACATTGTTAACCTGAAGAATAAGGTCTGGATGAAATATGTTTCTGAACAGATGATTTGTTATTTTAAAACTCATTAAAATTGAAAATGCATTTGTCTCATCTTTGTGTAGGCAAATAATTTACGAGCAATGCTGCTGGGCATGGTTGACGATCCACGTGTCGTTCTCATAAAGCTTGCAGATCGACTTCACAATATGAGAACAATGTACATATTTGAATAATTATATTTAAATTAAACTACTTTTTTCATTTTACCGGTTCTAGTTTTCTGTTTTCCTCAGCACAGTGAAAGCTAATTTTCAGCCATCTAGTTCGAATTTGTCGCATAAAAACATGGGATTGGTTATATATAGCCTGTGGAACTTATTTATGCGTTTTACTGTAGATATGCTTTACCTCCCAGCAAAGCCCAAGCTGTGGCACAGGAGACATTAGCTATTTGGTGCTCACTCGCTTCCAGACTGGGTCTGTGGGCTCTTAAAGCTGAACTTGAAGATCTGTGCTTTGCTGTCCTTCAGGTTAGACCTAATTAATTATCTTTTACATATTTTGTGGAAGAGGACAAATTCCAGAAATAGATACTTTTGATCGTCCTCGTCTAGTAAAGCCTGTATGCATCTTCATGTTGCAGCCTAAAGTGTTTCGTCAACTGAGGGCAGACCTTGTGTCCATGTGGAGCCATAGTAACAATGGCAATCTAAGAAGAATATCAACAAAGTCAAGTGATGTTGTACACTTTGAAGAATGTGAAGAATTTGGAGATTTGGATGAGGAAAATACAAGCATGAAGGTGCAACTCTTAGACGCTAAACTTAGATGATATGGATGATATTTTACTACTTTGGTTATACTTGCATGAAGTTACCCTGTTTTTGGATCTTCTACTGCTTCCTTACTATATATAATAGAATGATTGTTTCTGTCAATTTGAATCATACGATCAGATTTTCATAGATTACCTAACCTACCAAACAATCATGAGGTATCTGTACCTTTTGTTTGCTGCTATTATCAAAAAAGTTCTCCCTGTTTTATGTGGAATTAGTACTTACACTATTATCTGTTTGCTGGTGTGCCTTATTGGTCCTTTCTACTAAACAGTCTCGCTTGTTCTCAATCTGCAGGTTCTTTTGCAAGCTGTGCTTCCATTTGATCTCTTATTGGATAGAAAAAAACGTGTAGATTTTTCTCACAATTTCGCGACATGCTCGGATACTCTGCAAAAACCTAAAGTTGTGAGAGATGCTGGTGTTGCTTTGGCATCACTGGTAGTTTGTGAAGAAGCATTGGAACGAGAATTATTTATTTCAACATCGTAGGTTCTGTCTAGCTACTACTATAAATTGAAATTTTGGTGAATCTAATTTTCAGCACAGTTTGTTAAATGCCGGAAGTTTACTTTATTGTTGATCCTGTCCTGCAGTTATGTTCCTGGCATGGAAGTATCTCTATCTGGACGCCTAAAAAGTCTGTATAGCATCTACAGTAAGGTATGGATGGGATTATGGGGTGTTACAAAAATACAACACAAGATTGTTCAGTTCTTTATGAGGTTTGAGTTGCAAATTACATGAGGCAGAGAAGTATGTCATGTAAAGGAAAGAAAGATAAACTGGACTTTGTACAGGAGTGGAACCGAAGATTAGTTTACTACTTTTAGCCAATATATTAACCTGGGTACTTCTTTTTAGTTGTTAAGTTGTTTAGTTGCCCTCCCACTCCCAGCAACTCTTTGTTTGAATTTTGACAAATGCTGTTATGTATATACATGACTCTGTATTGTAAAGGTCTATATAAATTATGCTGTCTCTACTAAGAAATTAGTTTTGATTGACGATTTATCAGTTAGCTGTTCTCATCTATCTTTTAACCATCACCTGCTTGTTTCATCTTACTCTATAGATGAAAAGAAAAGATGTCGGAATCAGGAAGGTATATGACGCCAGAGCATTGAGGGTCATTGTTGGAGATAAGAATGGGACTTTACATGGGCAGGCAGTTCAGTGTTGTTACAATCTACTTAACATCATACACAAGTACATATCAAGAATTTGCCTATCTTCTTTTTTGCCTGCTCATTTCTTCTCATTGTGATGATGTTATGGTCAAAGGTGATACTGATTGGCTATTGTCATTTTTTCATCTCCCAGACTTTGGGCCCCAATCGACGGCGAATTTGACGATTACATTGTCAACCCAAAACCAAGTGGTTACCAGGTAATTTTTTAATAAAGTGTTTCTTCTTTCTTGTCAGAAAAGGCTTCTTGCATTTTGTTTCTTTATGACTTCTCTTGCTGATGGACTTCCATGGTCTCAGTCGCTTCACACTGCAGTTCAAGGGCCTGACTCTTCTCCTCTTGAAGTTCAAATAAGAACACAGGTAGAATTTCCTCCATATACTTACTTAAACTAGCTCATCTCAGGTTCTTACTGTATTTTTCTTTGATTTAGAGAATGCATGAGTATGCTGAACATGGGCTTGCTGCTCATTGGCTGTACAAGGAAACTGAGAATATATTGCCGTCAAAGATCTTTGTAGATGATTCTAACATTGGGGTCCCGTCAGATTTTTCTGAGAAAATAGAAGATCAAGCTTCTATTGAGTCTGATATGCTACTAAAATATAGCTCACTTAAAGTAGGTCATCCAGTTCTTCGAGTGGAAGCTGGCCACTTGCTTGCTGCAGTTATTGTCAGGTATGACATTATTCACGGACCAACCAAGACCCAATACTCTTAACTTTTCTGCATCCGCAATGGTTATGCCACGGTCAGTGGAATCTTTATATCAAAGCCCTGATTTAGAAACTGAACTGTGATTTCAGCGTAGATAATGATGGAAGAGAATTGCTTGTTGCTGTGAGTTTTGGTCTAGCTGCTTCTGCTGCAGTAGCTGAAAGAAGATCCCCGTGCCAAATAAAAAGATGGGAAGCTTATGCAGATCTATTTAAAAAGGTGCCCATTTAAGTAATAATACACATTTCGTTGTTAAAGCATAAATAGGGTGCTATACTTTCCATTTATATTAACATTGGGTCATTGTTTTGGGGGTAGCACAAGGCCCAATTTTAACATGAATTGAAGTTTAAAATCTAATTTTAATTCAGAAAAAAGATACGGACATGAACTCAATTTAAAAAAATAAAAAGTAAGAGGCCCAATACAGAAACACATGCAAGGACTTGCATTTTTCTTTGAATAGTAGAAGGTGCAGTATTGACAGGGTAGCATGATTTACTTTATTTATTTTTTCCCAATTGCAGGGAGTTTAAATACTGTACATAGTTAGCATCACATATTAGATTCTTTTTCTTGTAAATGCTCAGAAAAAGGTATTTTTACCTTAATTCTATATTGCGAAATTCTTGTATATGCCAGCAAATTGACTGAATAGGTGCTTGCTCTCCTCTGGTCCTTATTTATTTCTATATCCTGAATCTAGTATTTACAACCCAACTTTTCAAGAATTGAAATATCAGATTTTCCTTTATACCTTTAGATATTTTGTAGGTTTTCTCTCTACTGGCATCTTACCAGGCTGCTTACTTTTTTATGGGGCATTGTATTACCTCTAAGTAATTCTTTGTGTAGTCTAAATTCCTGTTTGGTCAGTAAAGTCATCAGCATTGTAGAAATACAACTAAATAGAGTAGGAATGACATTTCCTAGTCTAATGTTGTCTAAAAGTTTTATTAAAGTTCCTTAACAAAATTGAATTAAACAATGGAATAACTATAAAAATAGATAGATCGGTAGAGTTCAGCAGCTTTTGTTATGTGCCTGAATTTTTTTCATTTTCCAGGTATCAGATCAATGGTGGTGTGCACCAGGACACGGAGATTGGTGTACGTGCTTGGAAAAGTACACCCTTTGCAGAGATGGTATATACCATAAGGTAACTTAATCCGTTTTTATCCTTGTCCTAACGACTTGTTGTGTTTTGACTAGTTAAAGGAACACTAAATCACCAGTGTATTACCATGCAGCAAGACCAATTTGAACGGCGTTTGCCTACTTTCATCCAAGTTATTGAGTTGACAGAGTGGGAAGAAGCTGAATACTGGGCTGTTGTCTCAGCTGTTTTTGAGGGGAAACCGACTACTCCATCTGTGTTCGACTCAAACTCTGAGAAGCCTACCGCTGCTTTTAATTCGGCTTTGCTGGACACTGGCATCAATAACAAGGTATGGTTTCTTCACGGCCAATTATATTTTTGGACTATCTTAAGAGAACAGTTAAGTTGATTCCCGACCAAGTTGACCAGAATTACTCATTCCACAAGTCTGGTTTTTGTCGAATAACAGGTACAGCTGCTGAGAACAATGCTCCAATGGGAGGAGCAACTGCGTTCTGAAGCAGGGCTTCGACAATTAAAGTTTGACAGAAAATTTAGGAATGCAGAGTCACTTTCTCTTGGTGAAGTTGCAGTGGTGTGCTGGCCGCACGGGGAGATAATGAGACTGCGCACTGGTAGCACAGCTGGTGATGCTGCTAGAAGAATAGGATTTGATGGGAAGCTTGTGTCCATAAACGGGCAGCTGGTATTACCCAACACAGAGTTGAAAGATGGTGATGTAGTTGAAGTCAGGCTATAAATAGTCTCACATTTGGCCAAGTACAGAATCCTTTCTTAAATTGGCCAAGATGACTCCACTTTCCTTCCATGTATATTTTGGCAGCTGCAACTGTACATTGTAAGTTTCTTGATATAATGAGAAAGTTAGGGGCAATTTCAGTTCAAAGCTGGATATGATAGTCGGGGGCAATTCGGCCATTTCATCGCTATATGATAGTCGGGGGGCAATTTGGATCTGCAATCTAAGAAGAGCGCTCATATGAGTAAAGCTTGTTTGTTATATTTATTCAGAAAGTGCTAAAATTTCGCTTAGTTGATTCTTCTTTTAGGTTCTACAACTTATTACTAGTAACTTCTAATGTTTTGTACTATTCTTTTATGTGGTAACAAAATTAAGACTAAATGGTAGTAACACAATTGTTACTTAAAAACATAAATTCCTTTAGAAACTAATGGTTTATTTCCAAGTTAGAGAAATCAAGTTTCTTTGGTCTCTTAGTAAGGCCATCCGCAATGGGGCCGTTGGTTAAGATGCGGCTGGGATGGGGGAGGGGCTGCATTGTAGGGAGGCGGGGCAGCCAACAGCTGCGGCGGGTGTCTGGTCAGTGGTGAGGGAAGGGCTATCGGTTGTGGCGATAACTGATGTTCCGGCTGTGCTGCATGTGATGCGGCGGCCACATTGAAATTTTTTCATCCAAATTTTATATATTTTGCATTTAATTTTGTTTGTTGTAATTTGTGATTGGTCAGTCAACTCTTATTGCCTAATTTATAACTTTTCATTTTTTTATTCAATCCTATATCTATAAATACTCACATCCCTTTAACACAATTCTCATCTCAAAAATCTCACTCTCATTAATTCTCCTTTCTCTAAATTTTCTCTCATTATTCTTCTTCTTATTTTCTATTACAATTCATGGATCCCCACAGATTTGACGATAGTTCGGACTCTGATTCATCTCAAGAGGATAACATGATTATTGAAGCGATCATAAAGGCTGGGCAAGACAAGCTAGACTACTTAAGGAGATGGGCTGCTGCGAGGGTCAAGAGACCTCGTGTATAAGGGACATACGTGCAACGAGAGCGTGAAATTGCCGCTCAACGACTCATCGATGATTGTTTCTCCGATGAGCCACGATGGGGCCCAATTGTTTTCCGACACCGCTTTCATATGCGTCGTACCAGTTCGATTAGTACATGCACGTTATGAACACCACGGGGCGCGAGCATGTGCAATTGTTTTGTTGCGGGGTCGTTGAGACCTTCTGCGACACATATTTGAGAAGGTTGACCGTGCAGGACGCCCAATCGTTGATGACTTGCACGAGAGGCTTCACAGTTTTCTGGGGATGCTAGGCAACATAGATTGTATGCACTGGGAATGAAAGAATTATCCATTGGCGTGGAGAGGCGCCTACACTAGCGGCTACAATGGTACACATTCGGCCATCATCCTTGAAACAGTTGCTGACCAGC
Source organism: Monilaria moniliformis (assembly GCA_034509125.1). NCBI lineage: Eukaryota > Viridiplantae > Streptophyta > Magnoliopsida > Caryophyllales > Aizoaceae > Monilaria > Monilaria moniliformis. The sequence continues at coordinate 14,712 of JAYDZE010257736.1, forward strand.
GTTTATGGATCTAGCATGCATTTTTTGGTGTGGTCGGGTCGAACAATGACATCAACGTCGGTCACTTGTCTTCAATGAAGTATGCGCTGGCAGAGCACCAATCATTCAATTCACGACCAACGGCCGTGGCTACAATATGAGATACTATTTGGCCGATGGCAAACCCAAAGTGGTCGGTGTTAGTCAAATCGATTTCGTGTCTGAAAGATCCAAAGATAACATTGTTTGCTCAAAGGCAGGAAGCGACGCAAAAGGAAGTGGATCGGGCTTTCGATGTACTCCGAGTACGTTGGACGATAGTGAAAGGTCCAACACGTATGTGGTATCAATCATGCATCTCCGACGTCATATATGCATGTATTCTGCATAATGTGATAATTGAAGATGAAAGAGCTAGCACAACTGATTGGGCAGATGAAGAAGCCGAATCTAGCTCAAGAGTGGTCTGCGACAACCTAAGTCAAGGTGCAACGCCTCAATTTCGAGCATTTGTGGATCGACAAACTTCTCCTCATGCCGAACAAGTTCAAGCCCTACTCCATCGTGATCTGAGTTCGATTTATCTTTAATTATGTAATATTTGGTATTTAACTTATATAATTTTCGTAAGTCCATCATACAGCAGGGAAGGCCCCATATGGCCCGACGAATAGCGTTATTGGCGGTAGTACCAATCTCCTCCGTAAGTCAGCCTGAGAAAGAGCTAATTGTCGTGCATGCACTGGTATGAGATTTGGGAGAATATGGAATCTCGTTCCAAAGCGAATGGGCCGTACTGATCGTGACGTGCTGCTGTTAGGACCCAACTCTTGATCCATGATAGGACCCCATGCACCTTTCTTTCCTAGTTATAATGGAAAAAGGTACAGCTGATCGGATCCAGCCTATTCTTGAAATAAACAACTCACACACACTTCCTTTCCAAAAAAGATCAATACATCAATCATACACTTAGATTTATTGGATTTGTTGATAAAATATCGGTATTAAATCCGCAACTCCCGGCAGATGGCTTTATTAATGTAATTTTTCCGTATTTTGTGGCATGAAAATAAAATTGTGGCATTGAAGGTATAAAATTTCATTATAATTGATGACATGAACTTCGATAAAATCCAAAAGGTAGGTGCAAAGTTTATTCAGTAAAATAACGCCTCAGCTTTCCAAATAGGAAAAACTTGTCTCTCACAAACTATTAGTACAAAAGTAGTACAGATTGATGAAATATCAAAACTCTCAACTCAAATATAGCCATCTACCCTCTTCACAATTCCATCAAAATTCTCATCATCAGTGGTGCACGCACAGTGCACACTAACGGTTTCCACCACTCACTTTCCATTTCCATCAATCATTCGGTTCTCAGGAAGCACTTGCAGAGCTGATCTCGGGAGTGCCTATTCCATCCAAAAAAAACAAAATTAGTTACATGTTGAGAATAATTATGTCAAAGTAGATAGATAGAGAGAGAGAGAGAGAGAAAGAGAGAGAGGCTGACCTCGTTGCCCTGCTTGCTCGATTTACTGGAGATCTGTAGCTTTTCCTTCAACATCTTGGTGAGCTTTCTCAAGCTTTCTTCCTCTAAACTACGCAGATTCGCACCACTGTCTTTAGCTGGCTTGGTTGTATCTTGCATGATCACCATTTCAGTGCCACTGCCGATATTCTCTTTGCATTTAGTCATCAATAGCTGCTTGCTTGGGGAATTCTGCACACTAGCAGCTGTTTTTTCACTTTCTTCAACTTGAATAGTTTCCGTTTCAGGAATAGCCAAATCAACAGCATCAGCTTCTTGTTGCAGTCTCAGCTCTGTGAGCTTGCCTACTAAGGTAACATTCAAGTCTTGATCATCTTCAGCACTTAATTCCTTCTCATCGTCACAGGCTACCTCAACCTCATCTCCAGACACTACTGCATCGACTGCAAAATCATCGCCACATAGAACTCATGCCGTTAGAAGGCTCAACAACCGAACATTATCTAAGATGGTGCTCACGGCCTAATCAAAAGCTCTAAACAAAGAACCATATTTGTACCTTTACTTTCAAAGTCACCGGCCTCATCTTGAGATCCTGCATCTATCTCAATATCCACTTCTTTTGACTTCTCAACTGTGACTTCAATTTCGCATGTGGGGACATCGACAGACCCTGTATTAGAGTTTTCATTTAAATAACTGGAAACTCAGTGTAGCCAATGAAATCACAAATCTAGAATCTGATGAGAACATACCTTCGCTCTGTTCAACTTCATCGCTCACATCTACTGGCACCACCGCGTCTTCATGACCAGGATATTCTGTGCTATCACATATCTCCTCCTTCGGTTGAACTTCCACTGCGAAATCAGTGGACGTTTCTTCTTCACGAGTACTCCCTAATTCTATTTCTCCCATGGTTATATCTTCCTTTTCAGCTGAAACAACTTCAGCTTTTTCTTTAACCTCCTCCATATTTTCAATTGCACCAACCTCTGAATTATAAATTAGATCATTAATCATTGCAGAACAAACAAATATATGAAATAATAATAAAAAAGAACCAAAAAAAGAAATGTACCAGTAATTCCTGACAGTTCGTAATGGGCTTCCTGGCTCTCTTTCTGATTCACCTCCTGATCTTCACAATCTTTAGCAAACAATTCATTATTGGAAATCTGAGATTCTCCACTCTTCTCACCGCTCAACATCTGCACATTTTTCACTGCCAACCTGACTGATCGTCGTGTGCTATACACTTTCTTCTCCGTCTCCTCCGCTCTTCTTCTTCTGCTAGCAACCCCCACTGCAGCAGGGGTCATCAAAGCATCCTTCTTCTCTTCCTCCTCTACACATTCCTTCAACTGGGAATCCATTTTCAGACAAGCTGAGGCTATCTGGACCTTCCTTCTACTAGCCTGCGCCACCACTGCCGGAGTTTCCATTGCATCGACCTGTGATTCATTAGAGGCTTTGGCAGCCGTTTTTCGAGTAGTGCGCCGAGTCGTAGTCATTATTGAGGTCACAGCTTCGGCGTCATCTTTCAAGACATTTCTCCGACGTGTACTCCTGCCAGCAGTTGGAGGCACATATGGAGATGTTACCTCCGAGCTGTCCAGTAGCTCAATGGATGATTGTGCGCTCTCTGATTGAGATGACTGCATAAATTCCTCAATACCTTCAACCTGCAAATCAAAAACCAGAATAATTTCTTGAGCAACCAAGTAGATACTAAATAATAGCAGAATAAAGCAATGCCAGAGCTGATTAAAAATTTCTCAAATTCGACTAGATCTCCTAATCATCAACACCTCGACGTTTATATGCTAAACAATCGAATGCAACCTTCTAAAATATGCAGCTCATTGACAATCAATCAAGTATTTGAAGAAGTTCTGTAGAATGACCTCATATTCCACCAAAATCCGTTAGTATTATTCTAAGTTAAAATTTATAAATCTTCTCTTAAGTTCATCCGCATATATATAAATGAAATAACTGAGCAAACAAATAAAAGCTGCCAATGAAACAATAAAGTATTTGATGAACTAAGATAAGAAGGAACATAATTCCAGTCAGATCTGTTCATACAAATGAGCTAATTGGGAAACGAAGTTAAAATCCAAAATGAACTTACGATCTCGAGAGCTTTGAGAGCGTCGGCCATGGCGGCATTTGTCATGTTGGCTGGGATTTTATTCTTCTTGCAGAAGGCCTGCAATTCTCTCCTTGAAAGGCTGTGGAAATCCATTGCTTCAAAGAATTTACGTATTCCAGCAGGTGGGAAGTGTGTGCTAGGACAAGGGATGAAGGCGGCAATGAATAGAAAAGGAGCGGAGCGTGTACATATATAGTGTGGTGGGGTTCGAAATGGAAACCCTTGTCAAAGATGACCGTTGGAGGTTTTGAAATTTGAATTTTGTGGACAGTGGCTTGGAAATTTTTAATTAACAATCCAAATGCACATTCATGACAAATCAATCATCTTTAAATTGATAAATGTTTTTAGTAACTTATTTTATTATTGGAATTTTATTAAGAGCAATTTGTTTTGTCCCTTCACTCTAAAAATTAATTATCTATATTTTTACAAGAGCGTATTTTTTTATTTTAAAATTCAGATCAATATTTATATTTGACACGTTAAAGCCTAAAGACATGAAATATGTTTTCGTAAAGAAATATGTTATTTTTTCACAAGTTAATTAGTGCCCCGAATACATATAGCAGTAACTTAGTAAAAGAAATGAATCTGGAAAATATGTTCATTTATATCACGTTAGTCATAATTACTAATAGGTATCATATGTAAAATAATATTAGACACTCATTATTAAGTTTTCACATTAAAACTTTTTCATTAAGCATCGGAATAAGAAGGGAATTTTCCCAATCTAGGCGAATTTGTGATAAAAGTTTCTAATATGGGAACTTTTTTTTTAAATTTCCCAATCTAAGCAAAACGCTTGATAATCAAGCGTTGCGTTTACCCGCCTCTTTCTTCATATTGTCAAATTGATGAGCAAAAATATTAAGGTTGAAATTCGATAATTGTTTTGAGGAAACTCAGTGTAAAGAAAAAAGATTATAATATGAAGGGGACATGTACTAATAAAGCCCACACGGAGCCCAAACTAACCAGTAACGGCGGCCCAATGCTTGGTCGAATTGGAAGGACTTAAAAGGAAATTTCGTCAAGTAAATCTCAACGGCTATTTTCCGTACAAACCCTAATCACAAAATCGATCCAATTTATAAATCCCTCGATTCAACAACGTTTCTTACCAACAAGCTATCATTCAATCATCTCTGTGTGCTCAATCGTCTCTGTTATTGTTTACTGTGAAATTTGGTTATTTTTACATTTGCCAATATCTGCTGTTATTATTATTTTTTTGTGCTAACATATGGAAACAGGAAATATGAACTCATCATCTTCCACACCGAACAAGAGTAAGTCGCAACTC
>JAYDZE010257847.1:0-19654 GCA_034509125.1 Monilaria moniliformis
CAGGTCAATAGTGGGTAATTTGGTTCTGGTCGAAGTCGCTGCATCCTTGGAGAGTCACTAGAAGAGTATATGAGCGTAAAGTTTTCGGTTGTGGCATGATAAGTATGTATTGGGTCCATTACGATATGTAATAGTTGTATAATAATATTGTTTAATGTATATTATGTACATGTATTTTAATAAAGTAATAAATAAAATTTTTAGCCCGTGTGTGTGATACCGTTTGTGACATCACTTATTCGGTGGTTTTACCTATCGAGTAAGGGGTGTTACATATGTAATATGTAATGTATTGTTTAATAGGATGTATTTAAATTATATATAATTAATATTTGTTATAATTATGACTTATACTCCCGGCGTCTACAAAAAATTTGCTACATTGTGGAAGACATGAATTTGAATAAATGGATTTGGTAGTGCGTGAGTGTAGTAAGGATTACACTTTAAATATATAATTAGTATTATGAGTTATGTAGACTTTACTATTATAAATGGAAATTGGCAAAAAAATTTATGAACGGACCAAAAAGAAATTGTTATAGATTTTCGTGAACAGATAGAGTATTATGTATAAAGCACGAATAAGCATCTGAGTTCGAATTATTTACAAATTTCTTATACATAAAATTTACTGTATTTATGCACACGTAATTCGTAGTTATGCGTCATTCTTAATTCTCCCATTAATATGAACTTTAATTTAACGACCAACCACCTTTTCGCATGCACTTCTCAATTAAAACCCTCCACTTAACTTGTAATACTAGACCTAAGTTCTAGTACTCAACTTGAATTACCTCATAAGCATAAATTAAGAAGAATTCTAGTTGACAATTGCCCAAAGCTATCTAGAAAAATCTTTGAATACAACATATTAATTGTAAATTATGTATAGTAAATTAAGCTAAACAATAGATAATTCACAAACTTTAATCGGTCAGTTTTGCAATTAATTAGTAATTACCATATAACTTTGAAATTGTAGTTGCAATATACCCACTTTCTATTTCTTCAATTAAACCATGGATCAGTAAAACAAATACAACGTGCCCAGCAAAAACGACTATAATTTAGCTAAAATAATTTTAGCAATTGCAATTAATGCAATCCAGAGGTGACATAATCGACTAAAACTTATCCCAACTTTCAAGGAAATTAACATTTTATTAATCTTACCATTAAATAAAAATAGAAAATGACTCATTAAATGAAGCCAGCAAATCAGCAATGAGAAATATAGGGGGGAGGGGATGAAAAAAAGGGAAAAAAAAAAGTTATGCGACTATAATATAACTAGTCATAAAAGGGTATTTTTATAAATTTATAATAAAAAATAAATTAATTATTTTGATAGATTTTCAATCAAGGGTTTAATAGTTATAATAAAATTTATACTTTTAGGTGAATTAAATATTTTACTAAATTAAGAGTAAATAAATCGATATTTATTTGAATCGGAATTATGGTCTGCCACATTACGACCAAACAGCGCCACTAATAAAAGAAAAAAATAAGCATTTTACTAGTAAGTTGGGGTGATGATGAGGCATCAAAATTTGTGAGAAGTCAGCATCTAAGTTTGAGAGGAGTGGTCACTTCAATGTGCCAGAGAGACATGCAAACATCACAAATGCACTGCTTTGTGAAGTTCCAATCTCTACAAATTAAAATGCCCTGTCACCTTGTATTCTATGCAATTATTTCAACCTAATCACTATTTATATGGTGGAATCTTCCTCTTCTTAAAGTGGTATGTCATATATATATATAATATATACAAAAATAAATGTCAAAATACATAAATTAGAATTGAACTTGCAGCTCGCCTATGCAATAGGCTCGAGCTTTTTTTTTTGCTTAATAAAAAAAAGGCTGATATATTATTTTACCATGGAATTTTGAATTGGGATACTTATTCAAAGTGAAATATAGTTCTAAATAGAATATTTATTCAGGGAACGAAGGTAGTATATAAAACAATAAGAAAAGGAAATATGAAAAATATAGTTTGTTTTTGGTCGTACTTGGTTATAGGCATCCTTTTCGTAATCTCCTTATACGTGCTTGTGGTCAATGTCTCAGATTCAAGTCTATTGTAGCTCGATGATTAAATTTAATGTTGCAATTATCAAGAAACAATATTCTTCATATATTTGGGTTTTGAACTAAAAGATTAAAAAAAAAAAAAAAACTACTAGTGCCAAAATTAATGTGATTGATATCTGAATGTCAGGTACATTTGATTTTATTTTTTTTAATATTATTTAATTTTTCTACAACCACTAGTATCGATAACTTGAGATTAAAATACGTCTTTGTGAATAGTAGTCATCACTAGGATCTCCACATTCTTATACTTTAAACATCTCACGTTGATTACTAGATAATGATAGCTCTACCTATTTATTCCATGCACCTACTACTAATTAATTTAAGCAACTGATTGATTAAGATAATCCCTTACCTCCAACATACCAATCTCAAGTATTTCCTATCTCCTATTTATGGAAAAAAAAAATTAGGGTATGGATATATAAGAGAATTGAAAAATAGTATAAAATGATGCAAAAGATATATATTATTTAAAATTATGTTAGTAAAAAAATATTTTAAAATAAAATATATCATGTTATATGAGACGGCCTAAAGAGAAATACTTGTACGGAAGAAGTACTATTCTTTGATAATACCGTCCTCTAATTTTGGCACTAAAACCAATCGGTGAAACCACACCAAGAAAAAGAATTTTTTTGCTGAATATGCACATTAAATGATATCTTCCAACTTCCTCAAATTAGCTAAGATCATTAAAAATAAAAGGATAAAAAATTATTTATGGACTAAATTTTGGAATATTTTTAAAAAAACAATATGAACTTTTCTTTACTTTTTAACCATCTCAAACTTTGCGAAAGTCTCGATTTTGGCCCGCAAGCTACGACCTAGAATCCGCCATTGGTTAGTTGAACTATCTATCTCATAGAATTCTCACGTTGAATATTCTTTTCATGTTTAAATCAAACCCGAATATTCCTCGCAAGAATTTGGTGAGCTGATTTAGCTTTCCGATGCTAGACTCTCAGTAAACGCAAATCGAAACCCTTTTCAAAGTATGTGATTCTATAAAACTTAATGAAAGTGCGGTTCATTTCTAAAAAAAAGACTTCATAGTTCGAATCATAAACTATATTGAACTCCAAAATAAAATGTCACATTTCGTATACACAACGAACATATGCATCATCGGTACTCGAACAAGTGTTGTGTTTGATGCATCATTTCCCAGCACGAAACGCTCCTAGATTCCTAAATAATTGCAATAATAATTTTGCCCACATAAGAAAACACACATATTTGATGGTTGAAATCATTTGTCTGCAATTTCAGCTTATCCTTTGAGGGGTGAGGAGTAGGGTGGGGTTAAGGCCAGTTCATCAGTTACAACTGAGAGAATGACTAAACCAATAATTTTGGGGATCAGCACATGCATCTCCACTCTACAAAACTTTCAGAAACAAACACCTTGTTATCTCATGCAGAGAGAGGTCCATAATTGATTATGACATTATTATAATATTTATTTATTCACAAAATTGGCTTCAAAGTCAGCCATCCAAGCCAGCTGCCCTTTTTTTTTGTCGAAAACTTCAAACAAGACCTCCAGATACTACCTTTCCGCAAGTGGGGCCCACCAGAAACGGAGCCAGAAAATTATGTACGGGGGCGAATGAATTTTTTCGTAAAACAAATTAGAAAGGATAACTAGAAGTGATGGATGAGATAGATTGTGAAGTTTTGTTATTGGGTTTTGGAATTTTGAGGGAGGCATTCGTCCCTCCTCGGCATAAGGTGGCTCCGTCCCGAGGGCCCGCGGATAGGGTTGTGGCTCTGCCTCCATTTCATGTTAGGGCTGCAGGAGGACTTAACAATTTTTGTTCTTTTCCCTTTTTTGTTTTGTGCCATTTTCAAATGACTAGTGTTTTGATTTGGAAACAGAAATTGCAATATCTGCTTTCATTCATGTTGTTGCCAGTTGGAATTGGCTTAGTATAATTTGGATTGAGGTGGACCATATTATTGGAAACTTTATTTGAACTTGACACCAGAGACACTGTGGATCACACATGGTTATATTCTGTTATATTTGCTTGTATTTAAAGCTGGAGAAATCGATAAATATTAGGAGTCATGATCGAATCTATCCCGATTTTTAATGATTTTATCAAATTTATCACAATTTTTAAAATTTATTATTTCTATCACAACCTTTAGCGATTGTATCCAGTTTTCCAACTTGTGTCAATTTTATCAATCTTTTTTTAGATAATTATTTAAAAAACAAAAGTTAAAGTGAAATATCAGTATTCTCGTATTCAAATTATTTTTTAGAGCAAAATAATAGTTATCATCGGATATGTCATGTCACAACTCAACTGTTTGGGCGAAATTCCAATGATAAAATTGATACAAAATTGAGATAAATTGATAAATTGAAAAGAGTAGGATATAATTGATACGATTACTAAAAATTGGAATAAAATTGATATATTTCAAAGGATGAGATAAAATTAATAAAATCACTAAATGGTGAGATAGATTCGATCATTAGCCCCGAATACTAAAGTTAATCTTTTAGGAATTGCCAAGTTCCGTAATCTATCCACAAAAACGTACTGCCTAAACTTGTATTTCACTCTATTATAGCTCATTTCAACTCTGCCAAGATTAATAATGAAGTAATATCACACGTCTTTGTATCACACTTAATTTTTCAAGTCTAGTTACCCTTCATGTGTAATTTGTAAGCTATCGTGATCTTTATCCAATGCACATCGAAGATAGCAGTTACGGGTTCCCACAATATTGTAAAAAGAGTAATACATAAATGCATTCTTGAATTTCCACGTTGTTTGTATTTGAGTCCTTGAAACAATTGTGAGCTGTGACTGAGATATTCAACCATAAGTTTTGGCATATTTAACCAAGCTAACTTTAAACTGTATTCGACTCGACTCAACTTCGTTGCACGCCTCTGCATAGTGATCAGGTGCAGAGAGTAAATTTTTATCGCCTTTTCTCGACATGAAGAGGAGGCTGCATGATTGACCACTCAGTTGATCAACACGGTTGGTCAATACATGAAAAAGACCATAATTTATATTATGAAAATCAATTCGGGGCTTGGCATTTTCTTGCCAATGAGATGCTACAAATACAAAGAAACAATGAGATGCAGATGAATCAAATTTCTTTCTGTCAACTAATCTCACACCAAAGATCTCATGGATGAAACGGTAGATGCAATTCAAGTTTTCACTCAGCTTTTCGAGCTTTTGATCGAGCTGGCCTTGCTGGCTTGATGATTTTTCCTAGCAGGAGCAAGACAACCGGAAGAACAGTGCCAATGTAGTAGACACTCCCATATGCAGTGAGTGTCTCGTGCAGACTTAGTACCTGTGTATCGCATGTACATCATCAGAGTTGCTCAGCTAGCTGTTATAGCTTGCGCTGTGAAGCAACATGTATAAAATTGGAGAAGAGAACTAACCATGAAACCAACGGCCGAATAGTTCAACACCAGAAGGGTGTAACTGAAGTTGAACAAACCGAGTAGCTTCTTAACCAGACCTGCTTGGCTGGCTTGCTGCCATCTATAAAGAACTGCTCATGACCGAACGATGTTAGACATTATGCCTTCAAGAAATGCTTAACCATTATAAGTAATATTAACACTTCAAAAGAAAATACCTCTTGAACCAGCAATCATTAAAGCGGACTGAACAAAGAATATGATGTACCCAGGATACAATCCCTGTGATGATTAAATTACATTACATCAGTACTTATATTGCTAATCTTAATTCAACCACCCATATAAATCTGTCAATAAAGGAAAACTCTGGTACAGCAAGATAATGTTGACGACTATAGATATAGTTGTGAATACTTTTGCATCTCAAACAATTGGATTCCAACTATTAGTCATGGTCATGGACTTAGAAAGAGCATCGTGTACAGACCAGCATGATCTAAGCTAAAGTTGATTAGAGTTAAAAGTTTCTGAGCACTAAACTATAATAAATATCACTATATAAGAATTCACAGAACTTTTGAGTTTTGACTAGTCAAGAGCAGATGTAAATTATGCAAGAAGTTCATCCATGTGGATGACAGAAGCTACACTCAACTGAAGGGTGGATACATTATTTGGATATTAATCATAACCAAACTTTGGCTTTGAAACACTGGTATGAACGAGAGGCAGCAACATTGCAGTGTTTATTGATATTGGAATTTTTTTTTTTTCCCAGAGGATTAATTTTCAGTTTCTATGGCCTAAACACTTTAAGCCATGATATTTGTTGTGTGCAAATATTATTATACAACAGTTGTAACAATTTGTCTGTTAAAATTGCTCTATTTTTAGCTATATAGGAGAATTTGGCAGCTCGTTGTTTATAATAAATACTTTTACATATATGATCATCACACATGCAGAAGCTTGCAACCCACAGGATCCTGAGAACCTGCCTTAAGAACCCTTATCAACCAAAGCCATGGAATCTGTGGTAAACATAAATCCCTAATCTATTATATGTTAAAATCAGATAGAGATGATAAATTAATGAAAGTGAAGACACGGATTTGCAAAAGAAGGCAAATAAACAAACAACACAGAACAAGGACCGGATTTATACTTACATGCCACACTGCACTCACGGTTTGAGTAGCTAGCAACTGGAAGAATCCTGGTTTCTTACCTTTCTGGATCAGCCTCTCGTAGACATCTAAGTAAAACAACGATTAGATGGATATTAAATTTATGTTTGATGATTAAGATAATGCATAGCTAGCTATAGCACAGCCATATCCGAATCACATGGGCAAGATATTTAGTCAATCATTACACCCCTACAACCACAATCCTGCAAAGTGCTTTACAGTTTTCTAACACTAACTTGTTAAACACTCAAAACATCAACAAACCACAAGGCTTAAGTTGCACATCTGATGAGTGTTAAATTTAACTCTCTAGGAAACAACTAAAAGAGTCAGCATCTCAAATTAGATTGATTAGATTACCAACAAATTAAATTCCACCCAATCTCTTGATCAGATATTATGTAGAATCTCTTTGTGAAAGTACTTTAATTACGATTGTGGAGCCCAAGTTAGGAAACAAAAACAACTATCCTGACCAATGAATACTCACAGAGACAGTCCGCAAAAACACTATAGCAATAAAATATATACATATATATATGTGTGTGTATGTAATAGCCCAAGTCTTTTTCTAATGCTAGCTTATCTAAAGTAGAGTTTCTCAAATCAGTTTCCAAAGGAAAAGGTTGGCATTTAATCAACAACTGAATGCCTGGGTAAAAAGTAATAAAAGATCATAATATCTAGTTTGGTCAAACACGTCTAAATTAGTACTCAATACATTATGTCCTATAGCTTTGAAAAAAGAAGTCTCAAGTAATATGAAATGCACCCGATTTTCATCAAAAGGCTTATGAAAGTAGTTGGTTCTTTCAACCAGCAGGTATGCAGTTTATGAATGAAATTGAACTTACAGTGCCTAAGCCAGGTGCTGACTTGAATATTCCACACAAGTGGTATCTGCACTGCACTCTTAGCCAATTCGAGACCTAATATATCGACATTTATTGCACGGTCCCATTTGGGTTTGGGTGGGTTTGAATCTGTCCAGCCACTGAATCCCAGGCCGGAAATAATAGTAGAAGCTTCTGAAATTGACCAAATAAAGTAATACTTCCAACGAGCAGTGAAACCTGACATGTACTGGTAACTTAACTTCTTGAAGAACCCATATTCTTGGTACACTGGTTCTGTGAATCGAGAAAGTGGGAAATGTGGTACAAGATACAGATACAATCCCATGCAGATAGCAGATTGCAGAAGAGCTCTGAGAGTTGCCAAATAAGGAGAGGGGGACCGTCCCTTGTCCGAAGGTTGCCATATCTATCAAAGTTGATATTGAAACTTAATTAATATAAGTTTGTATATTGCACAAGACAGGCAAAGAATTGACATACTAATAGAAATACAATACCCCTTTCCTCTCAGTCCATTCAATATAGTCTTTCATTTCATAAACAGGACCTGCAAAGTGACTTCCACAACAGAGACAGTAGCCAAAGTACTCCAATAATGATGGCATCTTCAGCAGCCGATTTTTCTTTTGTGCTTCACGTAGATCCTCTTCTTTGAGAATTCCATCATTGTAGTTTATGACACATGATATAATTTTCAGAGTTATCACCATCAGGGCACCTGCAAATTGTGAACCCCAAGGACATGAAAAAAAAACCTCAATAACATGATGGAACTTTATCTATTTGAATGGGATTAGGTTAAATAGGGAACTTATTTTACAAAATCAAAAGGACTAAAAGAAAAAACAGCTATAGTTCGTACTTTAAAATTGATGAGCTTCTTATAAAAACTAAACACGCATATAGGATTACTGGTTATGTTTATAAGAGTGGACTATCAGAAGATAGCAGACAACCAAACAAATGAAGTTGAATAGGATGCAATTTAATGATGTATATTAGTTGACTAATGCAAAAAACATGGCTGTATTACTGGATTCTGAAACTATGTGCTCTAGAGAAGTTCTTTACATAGGTCACAAAGTTTCACTAATGCAGGTAAATATCAGTAATGGACAAAGATAAACCTCTAGAGCCAGAAACAGAAGAAAGTCAAAATTCAGCAACAAATAAATGAGCCGGTGCTGACCTGTAGCGTCAATTCCTCCTTCCTTCCATGCATCACCACTCATGTAGTAGACATGGCTACACATGTATGTCAAAAGTCAATTCATAATAAAGGCATAATTTAGCAGTGAGCAAAAAGGATCAGAATATCATATCTGATCTTTTAATTAAAATAAATGAATACTTTAACATACTTAGCACCATTCAACTAATCTAAACCCAAATTTTATAACCCCAAAAGGTGAAACAAACCATAAATGTATATTACTCCCCACCAAGCATACGAGAACTAAAAAACTTTGAATCCCAGTGACTGTAAAAGTCTGATTTACATCCACAATAATGTCATATACATGGAACTGTGAAAATGGCTACATCTGATCATCTAATCATCTAAGTTAAGTCTCTTACACAAAGACAAAATAAAATAAAATAAAAACTAAGCACCAATGCAAGTGACACTGTTTGTCCCTTAAGCTCATCACTGTTCTGCTAGCCTTTCCCCAGATCTTTCCCTCAAAAAGAGACCCTGAAAACATCCATTCTCGTTATATACTTCACTAAACAGGTCAGAGCATCCCTGCTGCTACAGTGTATAGCCCAAGAAATAGCACAAGCATGTCACTTTTAAGGGCATGTAGTTAGCAGTCAAACTGATGACTCTGCACTCTTCGCAACAGTGCATGAGTTCAGTTATGTCTTGGATATTTTAAAAAAAAATAAAAAAAAAGCAACAAATATCAGGCTCTGAGTAATAGCGTGATAAGGCACACCACAGTAGATCTCTCAGAAATCAGAACCACAGCCACTGATGTCTCCACAAAAATGGCATCACTTGTTACAAAAAATAGGTTTAACACCATGTGATTTTGCTTTCATGTGCGTAAGATGGCTGCTAGTGAGTGTAAGAAAGCAAAATTACACGGTGTTACATAGAGAAAAAAAAAATAATGAAATGAATATTGAATTTATACATGTCAAGGGAGTTGGAAAATAGAAATGCTGAATTTACATAATTATGTCTTTTTGTAATGTTCTTCAGCAACTGAAAGTAGAACTCAATTTCATTCAAAATGGATATGGGTTATGCTTATGAAGTACTCATCTTACAGTCGACTTCCAGTGACAGCCTTACCTAAGTACTTTGCTTAAAAGATTATGTAGAGCCAGAATTAAACTAGCTAATCCATCAAACCAATTAAAAAGGGTAGTTTCTTGCATTTCAACGGCAGAAGATAGAACACTTCTCCAACCTCTAAGAATCTACTTAAAGCTATGCATAGTGTAGGACAACAGTACTGAACGAGCATGCAAAGCAATACCTCGCATAAATTGGTAGATAACACCTCACGAACATGAGGAAGAAAGAATAAAAGTTCAATCATTGTATTGTTATCAGTTCTATTTCCTGTTATCAATTAACAATTCCTAATATCCACGAAAATACCTTATCAAATGGAAAATGACTCTGAAATTGAAATTTTGAATATTCTCCTCATCAAATAATCATCATTTCGATTCTTTGTTTGGCTTCAATTACTACATCAGAAGACGGTCAATGCAAATACCTATAGCAATTTCGCTTCCATAATTTTAAACAAAATTCTATAATGCACTCAACCATATATCCTTTTCCTTTAAAACTGACAACCAAACAAAACCATCCAAGAAGAATTACACCCAGACATATCACGCTTAAAGCAAAAGGGCAACAAATAGAATATAGAAACCGAACAATCACGCATAATCAAAGGCCAAACATACCATCCGATAAGGTATCCAAACGCCAGGAAAAAAGTAATAATCCCACAGTACTTTCGGCAAAGCGCCATCGACGCATAACCTAAGAGCATCGGCACGACGAAATGCAGATTGGAGGAGAATCCGAACGAGAGGTAGGAGAGAATAGCCCCGGTGGCGGCGGCGTAGAAGTGGCGGCCGGTGGGACCGCCGGGGACGAATCGGTGGAGGAAGCTGACAGGAATGGTGACGACGAAGCAGAGCAGGAAGCGGAGAACGGGGACCGAGACTCCGATCGCAGACGCCATGGAATCCATCTCCGGCAGCTCCATGTTAGCGCGACTGTATATAAATAACTGCCGATTTGGTAGTAGGAGAAGTGGTTGTAGTTGTAGGCCAACCGCCGGCGGCTTCAACGAGGTGATTGTATCGTATCGAAGGAGACAAAGTCGAGTTTGAAGTTTTGGCTTTTCTAGAGAGAGATTTTGAAGGGGAGAGAGAGAAGAGAAGAGCTAAGAGCGGTTAAACTTTAGAGGGAAGGGAAGTACCAATTGTTAGGTTCTAATTAATTTAATGTACCAATATTATTTTTACACACAAAAATATTATGTGCTTCTAATTATTATTATTTTTCTAATTTTTTATTTTATTTTATATGATTTACAATTGTACATTATAATTAAATTATTATATAACTTAATTTAAAATATTATTTTTATTAAAATTAAAAATTAAATAATAAAAATAAAATAAAATTATTTAATTAAATAAAAAAATTACGTAATTAAAAATCAAAAATAAAATTATATAAATGAAACCGAAAGTTACATAATTCAAATTCTAAAATTACTTAATAATCGAAATTTACATAATCCAAATCCTAAAACTGCTTAATTAAAATATTTAAAAAAAAAAACCTAAAATTTGATTAATCCTTAATTTATAATTTCTCCCCGAGGCTTCACATAAATTATCGGCGCAATTCTCTTTCTTCCTCGTCCATGGTAGACGTGTCTCTGCTAGAGTAATCCATGCCATATGTTATGGACACGTAAGGAATGACAAATGCGACCTCCGACGTGCCATATCATCATCAGGGCGCCGAAAAAAATTTCGGCCACAAATATGATTTCGAAAATATTGAGTATTTTTTTGCAATTATCTTACATTGGGACAGATATATTGTTGGTGATATACGTTAGAGCAATAAGCAGTATTTATCTTAAAAATTTATTGTTAATCATTAAAAATTTCACCAACAATCAATTTCAATTAAAACATGGACTTCTTTTTGCAGCTATACAATATATATCATCTTTTCTATTACATGGAAGTTTTAATTGAAAATTAACTTTATTAGATAGGAAATTATGTGTTAATTTAAAATGTTTTTATCTAAAAGTTGGCATTGATTATTTAAAATTTTCAGTATTAGGAATACCATTACGAGCACATGCGTCTGTGTTTAAAAAGAAAAGTCGTATAACAACTTCACCAACTTGTATCTGTTTCTCATAATAGTTGCTAATTAATTAGTGAATTAGTTATATGGCTCTTTGTTGCTAATAATTGACCAATAAGTACCGGCTGTTTTGGTGTACCAATTAATTATTTAAAGCCTATTTATATTATTGGGAAAGCATTAATTTATACGAGCTTAATAATTTGAATAAGCCAGGCCCATATATAAATAAAACTCGGACAATTTGGAACCAAGTGACCACGATTACGATCACGACCACGACCACGATTACGATCACGGCCACGACCACAAGCCCCATACTAGAAATAATCATAATGTCTTACAACTACTCCAAAAATATTTATGATTTCTGAAAATAAAAATAGCTATGTTATAACTTACTATTACATAGTATTGACAATTCTCGACACCACACGAACAAGCACAAAATTTATATATTAGTATCAAGTCTTATTGGGTTAATGTGCTTATCTAGTCGATCCAATAAGGACATAATGATAATTTCGGGTTGGATTGTGGTCGGATTTGGATAACACGTTAATAATTGATATTACTATTTTAATTATTTATTTTTTATTATTATTCAAATTAGGATTAAATTTTAAATTTTGTATTACTTTAGTTATGGTTGGGTTGTGTCTTTATCGTGTAATTGTAGTGTAATGTTGGATTCATGTGGTCGTTATCATGTCGCTAACAAGTTCTTGTTGTACGCGGATCGTGTTCGGGTTTAAATATAGCAGGTCGAGTTCATGTTCGAGTTGAGAATTTTCTTAACAGGTTGTGTTCGCGTTCAAGATTTGTTTGTTTTCAAGAATCTTGATCTAACACACAGTCTTTTCTTCTGCAGGACAATGGCATTTCCTATTGGAAGAAGTTTGTAGCCGAGTATTATGCTCCAGGTTCAAAGAAAAGGTGTCTCTCTAAATATGAAAATATCAAGCTGCACACCACTGGTGTTTTCTGCCCTAAATCCATGGTGTGTCTCTATGAAACCTTGCATTTCAACCGTCATGGCTGCCCCAAGCTTGCTGGTGTCCCAATCTTCTGAACGCGGTCATCAAGCTTTAGTTGACAAGATGCTTCTCGAGATGCTGGCTGCCAGCAGGGGAAAGAGCACGCCAGCAGTCTGGCCAAACATGTGCAACGAGCAAGAAACTGCGGTGCAGCGAGAGCTCTAATATGCCACTACTGCACAGGTAATTTCTCTAACAGAGCTTCCTATTGTGGTAAGAAACTCGAGGTTTCAGCTGGTAGACTGTGTTTTGAAGGACTACAGTATATATAGTACTTATTAACAGTGAAAACTATGACTGCCTGGCATATTTTGAAATAGTTGTGAAAATGGCTCGTAGGTCATTTGTTGATTCTACATATTGTCGTATTTCATTTGGTATAGCATCTACCACGATCCTTTTCAAACCACAGCTACTTACGGAGAGTTTGTTCGCAATTAAAAACGCTGTAATCTCTCCCCCTACCAACGGGATATATCGCTACAGAATCTACACAGAGGCCACCTTTCGTGTGCGTGCAGTCGATCTGTGTCATGGAGAATTTGACCTTGCTCGACTTGCAGGAATCGGCCACGATAAAATCACCAACGTGGTAATAGATCCACTTCCCAGGTTCCCTCAAGTGGTACTTTTTGGTGGTTTGGTGGCCATCGCAGGTTGAAATCTGGAAATTTGCAGGCTTCTTATCCCAGCCATGGACGTGCTCGGAGCTGCAGAGGCGTCGCCCAAGCCTCTTGCGGGCGCGTCCCAACTGCAGGCGGAAGTAGAGGCTGTATGATCCAGGTGGGAATGGGAAGTCAATCTCTCCATAAACCTCAAACCACCAGGTTTGTTGGAGGTATGCAATTTGGCCAAACCTACATTAAAGAGTTGAAAATCCATATTATTGCAAAGGCGTACAGCATGAAATTTTCTCCACCCTAACTGTTTATATATTACAAGACAACTGAACTAAACTGGGACCAAACTGTTACAATACTAAACTTGAGATACTACATCAGCAAGAAATTCAAGATTATTGACACACTGCAGCTCATGAAATACCAGTGCAAAACTTAAAATACTTGGATGGTCTTCAGCTTCAAAGACAAAGCAAGTGAATGTTCCAAAAATAGTCCAACTTTCCGAAAATGAAAGTGTTTTAGAAGTCTCTACAGATTGTTTCTTACTCACCACAACATAAGAGGTCACAAAAGCACACAAGGAATAATGAGTAAGGGATTGCAAATATAGCATCTGAAGCTCAAATGATGTATACATCATCTTGGTTGGATATAGCATAAGGGATGAAAATTTTTCTTTTTTTGTGCAGATAATTTAATTCTCATGAGAACCAACTCCCACATATACATGTGTGTGTGTGTGTGTGTCCAGCAAGATTGGTAAGAGAAGAATTCCACCTCCAGAAGCCTCACCTTGATTCTTGAGTGGGAATGCGAGCCCAATATCTCCTATCATCAATTCCTGTTATTGTCAATCCCTTGAACGACATCGATATACAAATCTTGCCTGTCATCTTATCCAACCACATTTCCTGCACAAATAAAACCTCCCTTCAACAATTATATCCATTTCAAGTTAAAATTCTAATTCTTTATATTTCAGAATGCTCCAAAATCCATATCTCCATGATTCTTTTAGACCACAGAAACTATAAGAAGATTTCCTTCAAAAACGATCAAATTATACAAAATAAAACCTTGGTGCCACCGTCAAAAGAATTTGGCGTGGAAAGTGTGGCATAGATATCTCTCTTGCAGTTGAAGAAAACATGGTATTCCTCGAAAACTCTTGCGATGACCTTCTCATAGTTGGCCGGCAACTTCGATTCCCAGACAAAATCGGCAGAGGAAGCCCCTCTGAAAGCGCCGTTTAAGGTGGCGAGCCTGCATATCTGCGGCGGGTCCAGCCTCGCCATCACCGCCGCCAAGAAGCTCTCCGGCAGGTCCTCCAGCCCCGGCCCCGGAGGACGAGCGGCGCCCCGGAGACCCAACAACGAAATTATCGACCCCATTTGCGTAGAAACAAAGAATAAACCTAGAAGAAAGTCAATTGGAATTTTTTTCTTCAAGAATTGGAAGATATTGGAAGTGGAGTTGCTTTTTCTAGAAAAGAATATGTGCTCTGCGTGACCGTGACTGCACGCATTATATGAAGCATGAGAGAGAGAGAGAGAGAGATTAACTAATTAGTGTAGAATCTTGGCTGGATTTATGTGGATAATTGGCTTGATCTTATCGTTAGACCAAAATCTAAATGTACCAGTCTACATGATTTTTCAATAAACAGTTACCAAGATTTTAGCCCATATTTAGAATTAATTTATGGATAATATTATTAAAGTATGCATAATCTTATCCATATATATTAGGTTCATATATATGATTGTCTTAATTTTATCCTACTTCAAAAATATTACTATTTGTTTCAGGGATTGGAAGAAAATATTTTAATTTGAGTTTGCATCATTTATAAATAGGGATAAATAGAATTAATTGTAATTTATGTCCCGAATGTTGGAGGTACTTTTAAAAATAGTATAAAATTTAAAAAATACATAAAGTTGGCATAAATTTTCAAAAGAGATAATAATAATTCAAACTTTAAAATAAATCTTATATCTCAGCGATAAATGTCGGATAAATTTAAAGCAAGTTTGCGTGATCGGCATCCATTCCAACAAAGGTCAAAGTGTTCATTTGAAGAGCTCTATCAAATTTGATGTCGACTAAAGCAAATTTGCGATTACATTATGATCCGACAGAGAAAACATACGCTTTACATGGGGATCGATGGAGTTGACGGAACTGTACCTTGTTTTCTACCTGTATATCAGACATGTTTGAAAGAGTTTACGATTTTTGGACAAGTTCGAGATAATGTTTTTATATTTTTTATAATTCGGGCAAATTTTACTACTTTCATTATAGTTCGGGCAAATTTTACAACTATCAATCTTGACACGTAGGAAATAATTAGATAGCAATATATATGTTGGACGATACACCAATTGAAAGTGGAATCGGAGTTGAAGAATTGCCAATTAATTAGTAAATTATTTATTTTTTGTTATTGTATAATTGAGAAATGATAGTGTAGGAAATGTAATATAATATAATATATTCCATGATTGATAGAAACGTGCATTGCACATGCAACGAGAAATGCAGAAGTGCGTATATATGTGAATGGACAGCGCGATACCCTATCAGCTTTTCTTGGACTATATTTAAAAATTCAATGCAATTATACAATCCACCCATCCTTATTAAAAATATACAAATTGTGCATCCAACAACCATCAAAATTTAATCATTATTCCATGCGTGATATAATGTCCCATTTGTATTAGTACGAATTTTAAAAAATTATTTAACTTTATTAATAAATATGAACGAAAGTGGATGTAAAAAGTTAGTGGAATATGAGTTCCACTTTTATATATTAGTTTTATAATGGAATATGAGTGTAATGAGATAGTGGAGTGTGTGACTCATTTACCAAAAATAGTAAAAGTGAAATGAGACATTTTATTGTGGACGTCTATTTTTGGCAAATATGATATTTTGTGGCGGACGGATGGAGTATTACATAACATAAAAATTATTTATTGAATCAATTTCATCATTTTGAGTATATAAATTAATTTATTATAAAGGATAATTATATATATGATACATACCTTATGTGAGCATTATCCGTGAGCACCGCTCTCGTTTAGTCCATGTTAGCATTATTTATTTTATTTTATATATTTAGTCTGATGCTAATAAATCAAAAAGTATTATTAACATCGTTAATTTTACAAATTACATAAAAATCAAAGTTCGTTTTTTATTTTATTTTTGAGATGAGTTGTTTGATCACATGGATTTTTTATTTTATTTTTGGACATATTCGATGAGCCACTTCACAAGCAAAATCATTGTCATAAATATTAACTTCGTGTTTTCTTGCTCAAATTACAATTTTATTTTTGGAAATAAATATAATTGATCTTACTATATTAAATATATTATATATAATTTTGTTTTGTCATAAAATATGCAATATGCATTTTAAGTTAAAGATTTTCATAATATCTTTAATTTTATATAAAATTATAAAAAAATAATTTAAATCGAATAAATGATGATTATTTGAAAGTTTAAAATTATATTTCATCTTTCTCATATCTCTTACATTATGAATAAAATCATTTTTTGTTCATTTATTTTATTTTTGTATTCCGATTTATTTCCTTTTTATTTTTTATTTCCTATTGCTTTTTATGTTTTGTATTTTGATATTTTTATTTTTATTTTCATGACATCTTTTTTTCTAATTATTAACTATTATTGTTATTAAATAAAAGATCGGTGTATGAATGTATCAATTTACTCAACTTAATAAAAATATTAATGTGCCTTATAACAAATACATTTGCTCATTGCTTTCATTTTTTGTATTTTAATTTATTTATTTCTTTTATTTTTCGTTTCCTATTGCTTTTTTCTGTTTTATGTTTGATCTTCTTTCCATGACATTTTTTTGTTTATTAACTATTATTGTAATTAAATAAAATTTCAATGTATATAGGGTTAGTGTCAAGTTTTATCGGGTTCGTGTCCTTATCGAGTCGACCTGATAAGGATACGATAATTTCGGATTTGATTCGGGTAACCTGTTAATAATTAATTTTATTTATTTGTTTCTTTTATTATTTATTTATTTATTTTATTTTTTAAAAATAAATGCATGATATATTCTTTAGGTAAAATAATGCATATTTTATAATTTAACTATAATTCAAATTCATTCATTTACACAACCTAATACAAATATTAATGTATATTCTAACAACTACGCCAAAAATAGATATTTTACTTCTAAAAAAAAAGAAAATTAATATTTTATATTTTTATTTATCCAAATATGTATATATGTATCTATCTACTATGCTCAAGACTAACAAAAGTTTGTGCTCTTCTCTCATGGATATATACAATATCTATATATATAGTAGTCTAATATTTTATTATCTCAAAATAATTAAGCTATATATCAACTTTACCTAACAAATAAATCAAAATATTTTAGTTTTTTTGTTTCAAAAATTTCCAACCTTCTACTTACTTTCTTATAATATATATACTTTTAAAAGTTTAGAATATTTTTTAATTTGACCTATATAATTGTGGGATGTAGTTTAATTTTAATTATCTATCATTAATTTTATTCAATAATTATTATCATGCAATGCAATTAGGGAAAATCTAATTAATAAGTATTAACACAAATTTCAATTAGTCGGAAACACAAAATACTATAGTAGCCCTTTTTTAATTTAATAAACACGTCCAAGATTTAAGGCCCAATATTTGGGCCCAAAACTCTCTCTCATCTCTCTTCTCTCTCTTTCGCTTTCTCTCACGGCTGAACAACGCCGTTCCTCTCTCTTTCTCTTATTCCTCACTTCTCCGGCGATCAAACCACCGCCGTCCGCCGCCAATTTCTTTCACCTTCCTCTCCTCCTCTTCTAATTGTTCACAGCTTAAAAATTTAACCCAAACATCAAAATTCATAAAATATCTTCTCTCTTCCCCGGCGAAAACTTCGCCGCCGTCCAGCCAACACTAGTCCCTCCGCCGCCTGGCCAAGTCATCCTCCGACCGTGTGCGCCTCCGACGTCGCCAGCAGCAGCAGCGCTGCGGCGCTGCCATCGTCGTCGCCGGCTCCCCCTCTTCTCCAACCCCCATTTTGGATTTCCTCCTCTTCTAGGCCAAACAAATGACTGCTTTGTTTTAGGAGATGCAGGGGTATTTAGGTAACTGCCACGCCCATTCAACGAACTCGCTTTATAATTATAAGCATTTCTTAGTCAATAAGAATATAATAATAAAAATAAAGAGAAAAACGTGAAAAAATATTGAATGATCGGAGCTGCCGACTGCCATCTCTAGACTGTAACTATCTCACTCTTCAGAAAGCGGAGCCGGAATTGAATTAATCCTTGAAATTTTCTGGGGGCTTCCATTGCGAAACCGATCCAATAAAATAAATAGAAATAAGAGACAACGGGTTTCGTGATTTTGACGAAACCCGGATTTTCTGGGGTTATTAAATCTACATTGGTGCTTGCTGCATTGGGAATGGATATTTCTCTCTCTTGAATCAGCTGTATAACTTGTTACTTGGCGTACGGTAGCTGAGCTGCGACGGAGGTTTTCTATTCATGCTATGATTGACGCTAAGCCCTTCTCTCGGTAATAATATTGCTCTCTCTTATCTGCTGTATTTTGTATTTACTCGTTTGTGGATTTTATTTCTGTTACAATTTGTTTAATCAGGATTTGGGCAAATCCAGTCCAGATCACATTGGGTTGGGCAGTATTCAGATATTGCATGCTATTGCATGTGCGGTTGGTATTGAAATTTGCTTGTGTCGGAGGGCTATTTGATTTAGTTCTTGTGGGTTTGTTGATTCTGCATTGCAGTTTGTAGGGTGAGAAAGTGTTGGAGATTGGTATGGCATGATCTGAAAGGATTAAAATGAAATCGAAAATAAAATGGGCGGCTCTTGGGGGACTAGTGTTATCATTTACTTCGATATTGGTGCATTTGTTCCTTGCAAAGTCGAGTGCCAGTCTTGTGATGTACAGTGCAGTCACTGCTTTCACTGAGGA
>JAYDZE010257958.1:0-19653 GCA_034509125.1 Monilaria moniliformis
AAATTTTGGTAGAACCAACCAAATAGTTTGATCTGAAAGTGTATCACACGACTTTCAGAGTATCCGTTCTTCGATTGCTTGTTTCATTGTTATATTCCTCCCAAATTTTCTACAGAATCTTTGGAGATTCAAAAAGGTAAATATCGAAAACCAACTAGAAAGTATGTTTAGGATTTAAAGTTCCTTAAAGCATGCTTAGTTGCGTTCTATAGTAAAGTAGGAAGAATTAAATATATGAAAGAATTTCTTATGTTAACCTAGTAGATCCCGGGTAGGGGATTCCTTAATTAGAATATTTAAAACCCCAACACTTCCTAACATGTATAATTAAAAAAATTGTTAAATCGCGATTTTCACGATTCCAAGCAAGCATGCCGATAAGTATCAAGTCAGAGAGCTAGAATATGGGCATTTCGCCCAAAAACGAAATCCTAGCTCATGCTCCCAAATCATCACCAAAGTCATCTATTTTCTCCTAATCATGCTTCTACAAATCAATCTAACACATAAGCATGGTATCAAAAGCAAAAAATCCGACATAAATCCTATCTTCTTCATTTTCCTTCAAACTCAAAATCTACACCTCAAACTTTAAATCCTTCTGTAAATCAAGCATCTCATCTATAGATTTCAAACATACTCAAGCCTAAGCCTCATCTCTAACATGAGTTTTTCTATAAATTCTCAAATGAGAAAAATAAAACCATCGAAGTATAAAGGTAGGAAAAATCTAACATTCCTATGGTTTTGGTTTTAGTGTAGGGGCCTTGGATCTTGAGTTTCGAGCTTGAAAATGGAAACAATTGTAGAATGAAGAGGGGTAGAGGGCGGCATACTTGAAGAGGGAGGAAGGGGTTGATTTCTCTTGTGTGATGTGTAATTATGGCACCAAGTATATATAGTGGTGGTTGGGGATAAAAACTAGACTTAAGCTGCAAGGGATTTAAATCACTCTGGTCTTCCCAACACTTTAACTCAAAACCCTAGTCTCGAGCTCATTTCTCGTCGAGCAAGTCTCGACTCATGAATAAAGGTTAATAATTAAGTTCTACACATTAATCGAGTTTTGTCAGGTTTCCTAGAATTATTGAATTCGAGATTTCTCGATTAATTCATTTTTTGTCAAAGATGAAAAATTCTCATCCTCTGTATATATGCCTAATTAATTAATTTAAGGCCATGTTGTCTCTTCGGATTTTTCTTAGGAAATTCCTAGCTTCGAGCCAGTGTTCAGGATTCTTAATTTCCGGCATACGTTTAGTTTTCTTTGGAGACAAAAAATTCTCATTTTTGGTAGCCAATCATAAATTAAAATTTTGGATCATAACATATTTTTAGATATTGAATTTGGGTTCTCAGACATCGTGAATGCCTTTAGGATTGTTAATGCTGACTTCGATTATTTTTTGTCGAAGATGAATAATTCTCATTTTTGGTACTTAGTCATAAGATAAATTTTATGGCCCAAACACATCTTTATAATATGAAGATCAATTCTCAAACTATGTCGCAGAGTTTAGGATAACTAAATTCTTTATCAGGTTATTTTCCGTCGTCCACAGAAAAGTCTAATTTTGGACTTAAAATGATATTTTAAGGCCATAGTTTGTCATTAGTTTTTCATTTTCAACTTTCCATCATAATGTTTCTCAGAAGCCCTTTGATTACTCATTCAAATATGGAATACTGGCTTCTCGAAAATTCGGAGTCAAAAACCGATTCATATGTCATTTCTTAGCTTTATTAATTATTTCTAACGATACAAAATCCTTATTAGCGTTAATTAAGCCGTTTGTCTTAGTTTGGTAGCACAGTGATATTACATCTTTCGTGTTGAATCTCGAATTGTTGATTTGATTGTAGATGGCTAGAACTTCCACCGGTCTTTACGTATTTCCTCTTATAGATCGAATTTTGGATAAACAATAAGTTGACTAGCCTAATGATTAGGATATGAGATAAATAAAACAAAAATAGAAAAGACACAATTTTCGATTCTCCCTTCTAAGGGAGCTGAAAATTTCAGTGCTTTGGTGCACTGTTTTATGTGCCCTATCCCTTATTTATATGGGTTGTGGGCTAAGATATTGATTCCTAATAGGATTATGATGAGTTCGCATAATGGGCTTAAGTATACTAAGTTGAGTCCAACTCAATTAATTCGTTAGTATTAAATTCATTTTATTAAAAAATTAATATTGCATTGTTCGCCTTGATCAATATTACGAATATTACTCATTTTAATTAATTATTTTATGTGTTTAAGATGTCCAATATCCATATATTAATTTAATCTTGCTTACAACTTCAATTAATTAATATATTTTCCAAGAGTCAAAACAACTCAAACATGAGTTATTATAATAGAAATTGATCAAACCAGTTTGGTTTAATATAATAACTATTTTCGAGCTCCTCAAGGGGATAACATCAACTTGGACTCTGTCAAGACACAATTCTATGCTATAACAGTCCAGTATTTCTCGCAAATCAATTATCATTGTCCAAAATACAAAGATATTGGATTACAAAAAATCCTCACATACTAATAAATCAAAGCAGTAAATAAATAATCAGCCACACTTACTTAAAGTTATCCATATAGATTGATAAACAACAAATTTTGAGCCCTTCATCTTTACTCTATCAACAAGATAATGAGTCATCTCATTATAAATTCAGTTCAATGCATTAAATATACCAATATCATTTATTAGCTAAGACAAACTAATATTGGATTGATATTGTTGTCTTTCATAATGGGTTGTCCAAATTCATTTGGGTTGTGATATTTCTTATTCTACAAGGAACAATAATAACATCTTCTTTGATCATCGATCCACTACAAAGTTTACATAGCAGAAAGTTGGACTTGTTTGTAATATAATCAATAGAATATAAAAAGTAAACAATGATAAAAATTAATTTATTATCTTAAAACAAAAAATTAGGTAGTACAATATTAAGCAACTCTAAAGCATATTTTTGTAGTATATTGAGCCTACCACCTTTTATATAAGTTTACTATTGATAAAGTTTCATTAGAAGTCGATGCGAGATTGAAGATTTTAGAAAATAGGAAGAAAAAAAATGTAAATTTGGCGTAGGATACCATGGAGGATTGGTGTGCCGCACATATAAGAAATTATAAGACCACATATGTCATCTAAACATCATCTAATCTGGCCTCGAAATGTCAAATCTGGCTTTTTAACGTCGCACTTATGAGCATCATTTCATCTGGAGTTTTGAATATAATGGCTGACGTCTGAGCAACATCTGGTCTAGAGCTTGAACGCTCAGAACAAATTTGTGAACATCATCTCATTTTGAGCTTGTAAGATTAGAACCGACTTTTTGAGCATAATCTTGTCTGAATATTGAAAGACCAAAACTGAATCTTGAGCATCTGTTCATTTGGAGTTTGAAACACTAAAACAAACTTGTGAGCATCATCTCATCTAAATTGGATCTCGAAAGATCATAACTGACTTTACGCATCATCTCGTTTGGAGCTTGAAACACCAATATTAACTTATGAGCATCATCTCGTCTAGAGTTTGAAAGACCATGACTAACTTCTGAGCATCATCTCATCACTATCTTGAAAGACCAGAATTGAGTTCTTAGCAACATCTCAAAGCTTGATAGACCACCTCTAACTTTCGAACATCATCTCTTATGAAGCTTGACAAACCACTTCTGACATTTGAGCATCATCCAATCTTGAGTTTGAAAAACCATAATTGACTTGTATGCATCATCTCGTCTAGAATTTGAAAGACCATAACTTAACCATGAGTATAATCACTTCTGGAACATAACTGAGTTCTTGGCATCATCTAGTTTGGAACTGAAACACCAAAATGAACTTATGAGCATCATTTCGTCTAGAGCTTGAAAGACCATAACTAACTTCTTAGCATCATCTCATCACTATCTTGAAAGACCAAAACTGAGATCTTAGCAACATCTCAAAGCTTGATAGACCACATCTAACTTCCAAACATCATCTCTTATGGAGCTTGACAAACTGCCTCTGACATTTGAGCATCATCCTATCTAGAGTTTGAAAGACCATAATTGACTTGTAAGCATCATCTCGTTTAGAATTTGAAAGACCACAAGTTAGCCATGAGTATCATCTCATCTGGATAAAAGAACATAACTGAGTTCTTAGCATCATCTCGTTTGGAGCTTGAAAGACCGAAGCTGATTTATGAACATCGTCCCATATGGAGCTTGATGACCACCTCTAACTTCTAGGTATTATCTAGTATGGAGCTTGAAAGACTAAATATAAGTTCTTAGAATCATCACGTCTGTAGCTTGACATACCACATATAACTCATGAGTATCTCACATCTAGAGTTTAAATACCAAAACCGACTTGTGAGTATCAGCTCGTCTAAAACTTGAAAGACAAAAAATGAGCATCATCTCGTATGAAACTTAAAAAAGCAAAAGTGACTCATGAATATTATCTCACCTGAAACTTGAAGTACCAGAGTTGAATTGTGAGCATTCATATTATCTGAAGTTTACAAGACCATAACAAAATTTTAAACCTTGTCTTATCTATAGCTTGATGGTCAAGCTACAATAAATATGAGTATTTATTCAAAACACTTTGAAATTGAATAATAAAAAAAATTGCACAATAAAATTGGTCGATTAAATTTCTCAATAAAAAATATAAATATATATTATTCCAAATAATAGTTAAGGTGACTGTAGCATGATTATGATTGATTTTCTTATTATATGAAAGAATATAAATATTTATATAAGTTTTCATTTTATGAAGTTTTATAAAAAATTAATGTGAGATTAAATTCAACACGTCTCAAATTAGCAACCTTGTATATCTGTTTCTATGTGAATTTTGTGTTGTGCAGTGCACTTTGTAAAATAAGTTATTTTTATCTAGTAAGATTTATAGATAAAACCATCGACAAACGCCTTTGGCGTCAGAATCATTATCCGGAACTGGACGGGAGACATCATCGCAGCCCGGTCTCAACGCACCTTACCTCGTTCTAATGTGATGATTGCCAAAGTGTTGGAAATCGTGGAAGACATCACTTTCTGCCTAGAAAACACGCACCTAATGCGATTCCTAATTTTTAAATTCCTATTTTTGTTTGATTTTTTATATAACAGAAAAAGTAATCATAATTCTAAAAATAAGGAAAGTAGTGTAACTTTTCAATATTCTTATTCTCTACATTTTCTTAAGTATTCTTTTGCCCAGTTCCAGAATTCTTACATATTTAGACATTTAATATTATTTTATTAAAATAAAAATTATAATAATATTATTAATAATAATAATAATTATAACTATTATTATTATTATTATTATTATAAATATTATTATTTCTTGTTATTATTATTATTATTATCATTATTATTATTATGTTCTCAAATAATATCTTATTAAGCAAATCTTTATGCAATTATTAAAATTATAGATCGTACTTTATGTTGTAGTAGCTATTATTATTATTATTATTATTATAATTATTATTCTATTTTTAATCAATAATTTAATTTAAAAATCATATTTTAATTATTAAGTCTATTAGTTAATTGAATTTAATTAACAATATAAGTTCATAATCTGAATAATTTTCTTTGATATGTTCAAACACATGATAAGTAATCTATTAGGAATTATATTCCTAGAAATCATATTCCCAGTAATCATATTCCCCAACAACATTACTTTCCTAACAAACAAACGACCCCCTAGAGTAAATGTCAAATTACTACATTGACTTAATTTTTGAGCAACTCTCTCTCATTTTGAATTTTGCAATTTCTCTTTCTACTACCATTGTCTCTCATATTTACCAAAAAGCATTGCCGCCACCGTTCCCCACCGGTCCGAAACCGGCGCTCCTATCCCACAGTCGTCTTCTCTGATCTCTCTCTGCTATCTCCATCGCGTCGCCGTCTCTGCTTTCTCAATCGGTTTAAATATGTTTAAATTTTGCTGAAATTTGTTTAAATCTTGTTTAAATATGTTAAAATCAATATTTTCATTCAATTTCGATCATCTTCTCTAGTTCAGTTTTTTTTTTTTCAATTTGAGATCACTCAGTAATACAATTGAACGTAATTCATACCATTGGTGCTATAATTTGATTGTAATTTCTTCCAAATTCTCTAATTTTAGAAATAAATCCTTGTAAATATTGTTGAAATCGGAATAATTATGTTTAGATATTGTTGAAATCCGTTTATATATTCTTTAAAGATGTTAAAATCAATATTTTCATTGAGTATTTTTGGTCATTTTCCTTGATCTAGGGATTTTCGAAGATTCATATCTCTAAAAAATGTACGAGTGGTACAATTGAATCCAGCTATACCATTCGTGCCATAATTTGATTGTAATGTCTTCCAAATTTTCTAATTTTTGAGACATGGCCCAAATAACAAAAACCTTACTCGTCCTAATTTTGTTCGAATTTACTTGCAAGTGCACAATGATCATTATGGTAAAGGGCAAGCAAGAGTATCGTTTCCACGGAGACTATCATAATAATCATAAGTACTATGAACCAAAAGCAATTACTATTTAAACATCGATTGCAACGAGTGAAATGTAACCGAACAAAAACATAATAAAAAACCAACCTAAAGTTCGATGAAATAAACCAAATACAAGACACGAAGGGATGTAGATATTGGTATAAAAGGGGGCAAATTATATGGATCCAACAACAATGTAATTCATGTATCCATAATCCTAAATTCAATGTTAAACAATGACTCGAGAAATACTAGGGCGATCACTAATGCATAATTAAACCTTATTTTGAAGTATTTAACACGTAGATTACTAAACCAACAACCAAAGTGTCCTTTAAGCTGTTGATAGTAACTCCAAACAACACATAAGACCTAAGCCCTCACAAATAACCTTGAAATTTCTCAATTCAAATGATTAATGTATTGATTGTTCATCATTCCATGCATTATTACTCATCTTTCAATTCTTTCAATAATACTAATATATTTTTCCCAAGTTAGCCAATCCAATGAAGCATTTAAGCACAAGAACAATCAAAGTAAATCAAGGTCTTAATCATAGAAGTTAAAAACACAAGCTACATGAATCACAAAGTGTTTTCTCCATAGAAAATGCAAGATGGTCTAGCCTAACATATTATCTAATAACTGGAAATCCAAAATTAAAGAAAGCATTAAGGGAGTTTGATACACCCGTTGGGATGGCAAGCCTTCACTTGGTGTTGCACATTCATTCTTTCTTCCTCTTGTCTTCCTTTCTTCTTCAAGTCTTGAATTTAGCTCTCAATATAGTGTGTATATCTCAGAAAATAGGGGATGGGACCTTGAAACTGTGTGTTTGAGGGGTTTATATAGAGATTGGCTGAGTTGGGCCTAGATTAGGGCTCCAAATATGCGCCGCCTTCTACACCGGCTGGGTGGCTTAGGTGGTCACGCACTACCCGATCGGGTAGCACTCCCTGGGCTCTGATTGCGGAGACACTCGGCAGGGTGGTGTAAGTGGGCGAGTCCTATCCGGCCGGGTAGGACTTGCTGGAGTCTGGTCGAAATCCACCCGGTCGGGTGGCCTTGTAGCCACATCCCACGCGGCCAAGTGGGATACTCTGGACTATCTTGACACGTCTACCCGGTCGGGTGGCTAGTGCCATGGGTCCACCCGGTCGGGTAGTGTCTTCCATCTTCTTCAAATCCGTATTTTTCTCCCCTTTCGTTCCAACGAATTGGATTTCCCGCCTATGTTATGCATTCTCACCAACACGTTTGAATAGCCAAATGAGAGGAAAAACACACTTAAACAGCTCTAAAACACCCTGCAACCTAGAGTTAATAAACCCGAACGTGCACAACATTTTGGGTTTATCAACAACACATAGGTAGAGCTAACAGTGAATCAAACATATATTTGGAATCTCGTGCTATTTTCACAGATGCAGGTCCTTAACACCACCAACTCGACGTCCTAAATTGGTGGTCAATGCATGAGAAAGATTATCATATACTTGCCACCATGGCAAATGAGATTTTTGCAGTTCCTGCTTCCACCGTTGCTGTTGAGCAAGCTTTCAGCATTGCCGGTTGTGTCTTGGACGACCTAAGGAGAAACATGTCGACAATAAGTATGGAAGCCACCATGTTGCTTGATGATTAGGCCAAAGTGGAAATGAGGGCTCAGGAACCGGATTGGGATCTTTGTGTGGAGAGCGAGGTTGAAGAATTTACGGAGTCCGAACGATCTGAAGCCGAATAGGTAAGTTAAGGTAAGAGAACTATGTGGGCTTTGATTCCTCAATGATGATACATAGGCAACTCAATTTAAATTGTTAAAGTCTAACTTTGAGCATTTAAATTGAGCTCAAGTCTTCTTCTTTTTTTCTTTTTCTTTTTCCCCCTTAGCCTTTGTACTTTGTACTTTGTAGTAATGTAGTATGACTTTGTTGCAATATGTAAGTTTGTTTGCAATTTGTAATGTAAATTTTATTTTGTAATTGTAATTTGTTTATTTTATTACTTAAAAAAGTCTTCAACTTTGTAATTTATTGTATTTGTAATATAATAATGTAACTTATACATTTGAATTATCAATAAATAATTACAATTTTCAAATATCATTTTTTTAACTTATATAATTTTTCTTTGTTACACTTAAATTTGTTTTCGATTTAAATTTTTTTTCAGAAAACCAAAAAAACTGGAACCGCCCCTTAGCCTCAAAGTTCGGTTACGGTTTGGGTGCCCATAAAATCGGAACCGACAGTTTTGGAACTGTGGCACCCCTACCAAAGGCCTATTTTAATCCATTAGATAATAAATAAGTAAATATTAATTTATTAATCCTAGATGTAAGCTCAACGCTGATACCTCTTCTTCTTCCCTATGTGTGTGTGTTCTTATTCCTTCAGGTAAATTCAGATTTATTTCTTCTTCTCTTTTCATTTTCAAAATAAAATAAAGTGATGGCCTTGAATGCAATATTGGAAATTTTTTGTGTTTGTGAACGGTGCAGATGCAAATATGCGTTTGCACTATTCAAAAACACAAAAATTTACATTTTTGTGTTCGTTTTCACAACACAGTTGGAGGCAATTCTCTACTCCATTTTGTGTTTTCCTACACGGTTAGAGATGGTATAAGAAGATAAAAGATCATATACTTTGACCCCGTTTTTAGGAAATGGAACCTAAAATTATTACTTGGGGAGAATAATTATTGGACTGAAAATAATTGGCCGCGAAGCATGTCGTGCAAGACTAAGAAATAAAACACAGTTGTTTTATACTTCTTTTGTCCTTAAATAATAGTCTCATTTTGCTATTTTGATGTCCATAAAAACGAGTATTTTTTCTATTTATAGACATTATCTCACAATATACTACTATCAGTATAATTTATTTACTAATTCTATCATATGGCCCTCCACATTCTCCATTCATAATACATTTCTTAATCATTACTAATACTACCTTTAAGGTGAGACTATTTATTCGCTTAGATTCACCTATCACTTTTATTAAAATATGTGTCGCGCTCTATTAGGTTTGTGTAATGAGAGAAAGAACCAGCGATTATAAGAGAGAGAGAGAGAGAAAATAACTATTAAGGGAGCATTATTGGGCGGGGATGTGGGGACTCGGCCGCGCCTTAGCCAAGCGATTCTCCGAGCTTGCAGCGCCGCTACGCGGCGGCGCAGCAGGCCGCTTCGCCGCAAATCCGCCGCATTTCATAATTTTTTTTTTAAAATCTGCACTGCTGATTTGATGGGAGTTTCACGGGTTGTCATGTAGCTTCACGGGAGATAAAGGAGGGGCACTCAATTTCCTCTATAAAATCCCACACCAATTTCACTTTTCTTCTCACTTCCTTATCAATTTTCTTCTTCATTTACATTCTCACTTATATTTTATGGATCTAAATTCAGAAAAAGTCCTCTACTATCAGGTGAGGTACTCAAATTCTTTGAGTATTGTCGGAGTAAGGGTTGTGATCCATCTACTTTCATGTTGAGTTGTCCGAATGCGACACCGAATAATGACGCCATGACCCAGCCTTGTCTTCGATCAATGTCGGCGACTACTCCGTCGAAGAGATGCATACCATCGACGAGTTGGACTCGTCCTTTCCCGTGATGGATAAAGGCAAAGGGAAGAAGAAGGCCCCCGCGTGAAAGCTAATCGAAGAAATATGGTCTTGAGGAGACGAAGTTGGTAGCCCGATGCTACATTGACGTGTTCGAAGATCTGGTGATCGGAAACGGACAAAGGGTCCGCGTCTTCTGTGAGAATATTGCGGAAAAATACAATGCGCTCAAACCGGCCTGGGCGTTGGAGCGCGACTACGACAACCTCCGCAAGTATTGGGGCCGAGTTCAGACCGAAGTAGCCAAATTCGCCGGCTACATCAACAACCCCCATAAAATATGGTCGAGTGGCCATAGTTGGGAAAGCATTCAAGAACAAGCTCACGCCACCTTCTACAACGAGGAACTGAAATAGTTCAAATACGAGGAGGTGTGGGCAGTTGTGGGAAATCAACCCAAATTTTCTGACAGCACCGACTCCTCATCCGACCCTAAAAAATCCAAGCACAGCCCCTTCGGCCAATACTCTACAAGCGGAGAGGCTGATGCATTCAATTTGAATGCTTCGATGGATGAAAGTTCTGGCTAACAGTCGTCGGTCCGTCCTATAGGACAACGGCGAAAAGAAAAATGAAGGGGAAGACGCTAGAAGGCAGTGCTGGAAATCGAGACCCGTCAGTGGATGACATGACTCAAGTAGTGTTGTTGGAGGAGTACCGGAATATGGTTTTCAAGGACACTTCGAACATGAACGAAGTGCAGATTCGACAACATGCCAAGTTGACCGCCCTCCTTGAAAAGAAATTAGGACTAAATTAGGATGTTTCAGATCTTTTTATCTATGTAATATTAGGAATTTCAATTATGTCATTTTTAATTTTTAATTTATGTAATTTAGGATTTTAAATTAAATAATTTCAAATTTTAATTAAGTATTTTTCGAATTTATTATCTTCCTTTTACAGATAACTTAATTCAAATAAATATATAAAATTGAAGTATAATAAAAAATGATAAAATAATAAAAAATAGAATTGTGGCTGAATTGAGGCTGAATTATTTGGGGTTGGAATAATAGTGTTGTGGCTGAAAATGAAATAATAACATATTAACTGAAAATTAAATTATGACTGATTTTTTGGGACTGAGATAAGGATCTCTTAAAGAAAACAAAAAATGTCACATTTTAAGTTATTTTCAAAATTAAATGAAAAAATTGAATCATTGCTAATTTTTTGGGACTGAGATAAGGATTGTAGACGAAACGAAAAATGTCACAATTTAAGTCATTTTCAAAACCATATGAATTGTGGCCTACAATCTTAAGAGCACATGGCGACTGACAGAGACTGCAACCTTATTTCAATTGTTTGATTGGCCGAAAATTGACAATTATATTTTCAGTTTGCTTAACGTATCTTTTTCAAAATTTGAATTTGACGTGTGGGGTGTGTAGCTAGCTCATTATGATTTATATTTCGCATTCAAATTGCAAATCGTAGCTAATCATTTTAGACATTGTACAAGTGAAAAAGCACAATGTGATGCGCCTTCAGTTTTCTAATCAACATAGTTTAGATGTGCTTGTTTGATAATTTAATTAGAAATACAAGTCCAAAACTCTGAGATAGGATCTGTTCTTTAGAGCTTTGGAATAAAAATTATCCAAATTTTAAATCTAATTTACTGAAATAAAAATTTAAAATTCATAAGGATTTATTATACCTGATCCAAATATATTATTAACTAAACTTATGATATTAACTCTACTTAACGAAAAATGGGACTCACGCGAAGGTTATATTTATAAATGATTATGAAAATTAACAAGAAAAATAGTGATGAGACTTATGTAATTATGCCACCACAAAATAAAATTACAGACCCTCCCAAAATATATAAATTCCCAATTCTCAGTTTCTAGAGAATAGAGAGTGAAAATTGGGGATTAGAATTGAGTAATTGACATTCGCTGCAATAATAATTAATAAGGGTGGTCAAAGAAATTACAAGATTTATTCATAGGGGAACTAAAACAAAAATTTATAGCTACTTTCAAACTGGTTAAAATGCTAAGGAAAAGTGGAAAACCTACCTTAGAATTCGGTCATCTACAATAGAATAGCTGAATAGTCATTACTATAAATAAAGTAGGGATTACAACGTACACATAACATATAACATAAACACATAAACACACAAACAACCGATGATTAATTCTACATCACGCGCAAAACCTTGTCCAGCAAAAGTACAAATCAAATGCAACACAATCCTCATTCCAATAGATCAGCATATTGCCATGGATTAAATTCTATTGACTGGACATCTTCGCTAACAATGGCATCTGATGAGTCAACAGTGTTCCGATGCTCTGTGTACTTGCCGTTGTAACGGTATACTTCCAAGTCACCCCACGGTGTAGCAACAATTTCCTCAGTTCGATCAAACCATTTGGGGACAAAATCATCACCCTTTGCTTCTCGGTTTCTCTTTTCAGCTCTCTGTCTCTCCTCTAAACTGAACAAGTGCAATGGACTGCAAGTTAGGCACACTGGAGAGAATTTTACTAAATAATTAGAAGCTACATTGAGAAGACAATCACATGTTGCAGTAGCAGCATACCATTGGAAACACAAAACTTCCCTCAACAATCGTCTTTGAAAATTTATATAATGCAAACTTATGCAGATTTTCTAAAATAAACCATTTCACGGTATAGAAAGCAATCATATTTTCAGAATACGCGGTTAGGCTGCATCTGAATTTGGGCAATTTCAAGTGCGACTGAAATGAATAATTTCATATTTCTCACCCACATTAGATTAAATATTAAATCCTGTCCAGCAAATTATAAGACTCAGTAGGACCCAATTTTGATATTCCAGCAACTCAACTAAATAAACAGGTAGTAGACCATGGATGAATGCAATTACAATTCTGATGTTAGGAAATAGAACTCAGGCTAAGGGATTGTTATTGGTTACTTTGTTTCAAATAATCTCAATTATGATCAACCAGCGATGCATGTATAGTGATAACTAGCAGGTCCACAGCGAGGGGTAAGGGATAGAAATAGACCTGCTCTTTGCAGCACCAGCCTTGGAGAGGTCGCCTTTCTCAAGAGCCAACCTATCAGGGCGTAAACGTGAATCTGATGCCAACAATTTCTTGGGTGCAGTATTGAAGCTGTTTATTTTGTGTGCAAAGTGGGTGAACTGAAATTTGTCATCTGGTGGAACATCTGCAACATGCCACACCTATATAGTATATACATGTTTCCAATCACTCAGTCCAGAACATTTAAAGAGCAAAACAAGGTCAACTGTATGGTATATCAAACATACAGGAGAAACAACATATAAATCCATTACAATGCCTAAGAATTTTTCAGACCAGGGCATATTAATCACTTGCATACTACCTACACTTGGGAGCCAGAGCTTATAATAAAACCAGAGCAGTACTTAGCCCTTATATTCAACCTAGATATAAAAATACACTCATAAACATATTTGTATATATGTATCAAACAGAAGATAACTAGGTTACCTAATCAATGTTTGGCATCAGAATATTTGAGTCACCAAGCTTTACCATATGAATTTCTAGAACATAAATAGTACATAAATCAAGAAAAAAACAAAGAAAATACCACATCATTCTCACTTAATTAGGACACTTTAACATCTCAAAATTTGGTCATCACTTGCAAAGACAAATCCCCGTTACTGATTGCTTTATGTTAGTAAATTCGAAATGAAGGAATATCAGATATTCACCTCCTTCAGTTCAGTGCCAGGAAGAGGCTCCCCTTCCAGATCACATGGTTGATAACTCATGGATTCACTCCATTTTCCAGTCATAAGTATCTTAGGTTCCTCATTAGCATTATAGACATATCCATCCACCTCATATCTATTAGCTCTGCACCCAAAGTGGTTGTATACACATCAGACACATTGTCAAACAGATTTTTGCAAAAGGTACTTTATGATTGACAAGACAAGCACACGCATCGGTTTCATTAAAAAGATTCACTGCATAATTTTCAGGAATTGTACATCACAATAAAATTATTGATCTAGATTCATTGGCTGTTGCATCAATAATATAGAGACGTCCTTTCTTGGATACAAAGGATATTTTTCTGGGGCTGGCAAAAGACTCAAAACAGGTTTCTTAACTTTAACAGTATGATGTGTCATCTCAGTGTCCTAATATTTGGAGAGATCGGGCTTAGCTATAATTCATCATTGGAATTAATTACCTCTATGCTTCTACATTTAAGATTTTATTGCATTAGCATATTGTGGGGTCCTATTACATTGTCATTTCCTTCTGTGCTTAAGTAGTTTCTTCCTAAAATATTAGGACCAGTCAATCATTTAATAAAACATACGTACATAATCAAGTTCTTCCAGAAAATTAGTGGCAAAAAATGAGGGGATTGAAGAACTACTCATTTGAAAAGATTGCGGAATAAAAATATCATAAATGGAAAGCGTCTGACCATAAAATAGTTGAGGAAGAAAGACAAAATAAAGTGATAGCGGGTCGAGGGATAAAAGGTAAGTGAAAATGATTTGTTGCATACCCAAACCAACCACAAGGTTGAAAATAAAGAACAACTTTGTCCCCTGTTGTCAAATTTGTCATAATCATTTCTCCTGATGAGTCCACCCAGGTTCGTCCAAAAATCAAGTTGTTGACTTTGGTAGGAGGAGGAACCAAATCAAGAACAACACCATCTCTCTTTAGAGTCACACGTGTTCTGCATCAAATATATGTATCATATTTTTACATCATCCACAGGGAGGCATCATACTATTATAATAAACAACCAATAAATAAGTGGTTTTACCTTCCAACAGGGTAGACATCAACTGAGTTGCCTAAAAATTTTGTTCTCAACTTAGATGTCACGTCATATGTGAAATGCTCATTTTCGGCATGGCCAGCACTCATTGGGGGATGATGGCAGACCTACAAGTTGAAAAAAATCAAAGAACTTATAATTGACACGAAACAACCATATCTCTAGGAAAAACTGGCATTTCACTCAAATCCTTTAATTGACACAACCCTGGTATGCAGCAATATTCATACCTCACTACTAAAACATTGGAAGAGTTTCAAGAAATAAATCGGGACTCGCGATGAAGAAATGAATTACATGGTGGTGTACAAGATTGTTGAACAAAAGAATAATAAATGACCAACTCACCTGCTCTGATAGAAAGGTAATCCCATCATGGTTAGCCATTTCATAAGTCTCGCCAAGAATTGGATTGAAAGGCTTCCAAGTACGTTGGTAGGCATAATAAACAGATAAAGCCCAAGATGCTGGCATTTAATGCATATATGCATTATTAAAGTTCTCACAGTAATCGTTAGTAATACAATATTCAGTCATCACTGAAAATAAATTCTTACATGCATACACCATCCGCATGTAGGGATCATCACATTTATCTGCTTGATCTAAAAGGTAGGAATACTCCATTAACTGCCATAACAATTGCAAAGAAAGCAACAGTTCTGGTCATCAGGTGAAAACAGCATATTATATGAGTTGTAGCAAAGAGCATACAGGGAAAACAGACAAACCTCTGCCATTTTCTGAAGCATTGTCATTGGCTCAAATATGAGGACAGGGAGAGTCACCATTGATGTAATATCAGAACCAATATAGTTTTGCATCATTTTCCAGTAACTATCTCGCTCCTTTGAGGAAAGAATAGATGTATCGGTACTCATACAGTGCACGCACATAACAGCAACAGTCACTTATAGACACAATTGGAAAGCAATCAATCATGCTTAACATGTGAGAATTCGTAGAAATTTATTACAAATAAAAGAAAGCATAAATGAGGCTCAGCTTGAGCACACTGGGCTCTGAGGACCTTATGCACTACAACCAAGATGCCAATTTTATCAAATCTGTTCCACATACTGAAATCAGTTGTGGTGGATACATATAGATCTGCATTAGAAATGTCTATAACTCTCCAACTGAAAATTTTCATAGCGATTCATAAAATTTAGTTTTTACATTTTAATCATCTTTCTTCGCATCCTGGCTTTAATTAGCACACAACAAACATAACCATCATAAAGTCAACCTCATCAAGACTGTGCGCGTAAGTCTTTTTTGTGTCAAAAGAAATCCTTTAGTCTAATTTTATCCAATAATTGGAGACACACAAACATCACTTGGTGAAAATGGCATCAAATTCCTTGTTAAGAAACACAGGTAATCACAAGACAACCAACCTCATCCTTCCATCTTCCTCTCTGAGCTTCCTCTTCTGCATCTTCTTTTCCTCCTTCAGGATTTATAACTTCCATGCCATCCTGGACACGCACTCTAAAGGCAGTACAGAAAGTACATACTCAAAATTCAGATCATAACTTGCGGATCCCATTAAGGGAAAAGAACAAATAATAACAGCAGAGAACTATAATTACCAAAGTCACGTTATTTAGATAACATGATTGCTTTCATAATTTTTTGTACATAGTACATATCCTCAAGTTCCAAGAAAACATAAAGGACTCAAGATTTCTATCTGATAGAATAATCCACTTTGCATGCACATGTAGTAGTCTCAAAAATTGAGTTGAAGCACGAACAGAAATAGCCAAGAGATGGGAAACAAAAAGAAAACTTGAATATACAATTTGAAGGCCAGAATATTAAGCTTCCCCCGGAATAATATTAATATCTAGAAAAAATAAGTTCCAGAAGGCCTGGACATGTAAAAAAACAGTTCCAAAATCAAACTAAAAAATTACGACAGAGGTTCCATAATTTATTGGGTAAAAAACTAAGCCTAATACAGATCAGGTTTTTTTACAGTATCAATCAAATTTCAAATTTGCAAATGAATTTTGGATGGGTAACATGAGCTTTCATGGAAATTTTATTATATTTTAATAGTAGATAAAAGCATGTCCTAGCTCGGCGTTCACATATTTTGAGTATCATATCATTGTTTTTCATTTATACTTCTCATTATGAAAAGAAAAAAGAGAATAAACATGCAAATGTAAACCACCAAGCTTAACAAAAAATTACGGTCTCATGTGTTAAATACTAAGTATAAGAACTCATCTTATATAACTTACTGTTAAATCTGAAAATCCAATCAGTCACCATCAATGGATATTGCATTAATGAAAGAATAAGAAGACAATACATCATCAAAAGTTTCAAGAAATCCACAATAGAATCTTTTTTTGTACCCATCATATCTTGACAAAACAAAAAAAAGATGAAGTAAGCCTGACATTAATCTCTGCGAACATGCATATGCAGCCAAAAGTTTTTTATTTACATCATAAACTTTATTTACGTGTAGTTTATTTTGGGGGGGGGGGGGGTATTTGATATACGTGTATTTTTAAAGTATCTATCTCGGACTACAGACAATAAATTGAACACTCCTTAATCCTCAGTCCATAAATCGATGAATCAATAAATTCAAAGCCGCATCATCTGATATTCCTGCACCATAATTCCAAATTCACGGCCACGCCATCAAAATCACATCAAAGTTGACACGCACAGTTCCAATAACTCACCAGAAGACAAAATCAAATCAACAATTCACAATCCTGAAGACGAACTATCTTGCATCCGGAAAGAATTAACATGATCAGTTAAAAGTCTATACGTATATACCCGCTGACGGATCTATGCATGGCGTTGCTGAAGACCGACAGGCCCGACGTCATGGCCGCGAAGAACCCTCCCGAGCTCTGATCCTTCTCCGGACTTCCCATCTTCTTCTACAAAACTAGAATTCAATCACCAAATAGCAAATCGGGAACCCTAATTCGATCACTCAGGCGATCACGTGGCGAGAACGAATTTCGACTTGTCAAAATTGTTACTGACGATATTTAAATTCAACCAATCGGTGGGCAGAATGGGGAATATGAGTAACAGATAGGGGTAAAATGGGAATGACATTTAGAAGGGTAGAGAAGGATATGATAAATTGGGATTTCAAAAAGATAAAAGAGTAATATTTCTATAAATCCTAAATTATACCCGCTTTATCAAAAATATTTCAAATTATAAAAATGATTTAATTAGAATTTTAAATTATTAATTTTATATCAAAAATATTATATCTCCATCTTTTAGTCCGCAAAATTTTAATGTAACTCGTTAATTTTTTATATTAGAGCACAAGACATCTTATTTTTGTATTGTATTCTTTAAAAAATAAAAATAAAAATTACACAATGGCATCTTGCAAACTATGTCGAAATTTTGGTGGGCCGAAAGTATTTGAGACATTTTTTATACAAAGTTCATGGGTTAGAATTTAATTAAATATTTTATAATTCAATTTTTTAATAAAATGGATATAGATTACGAAATTTCTAAGTGGAAATATAACTTATGGTTTAAAGTGATATTTAATAGAGGAAATTTGGGAGTTCCCTGCTTCTGCGTGTGTTTGACTAAAAAATAGACGAGAGAAGGAAAACATTTGGAACCCTTTCTGCTGTGAAATTATATTGCAAATTTGGGTCAAGATTGAAATCGAAAGAATCGAGATTGTTTGGATGCATGGAAATAATAAAAATTGGAAGGGTTGGGATTGAAAATAAAAGGAAATTAGATTTGAAATGTGAGAGATGGATGAATAATAAGTCGCAGCCCCCGCGGTTCTCACGCGGCCGCTCCGCTCAGCCGCGCTGCGCCCATCGTGTGGATTCCCGCTCCGTTCCCAGCCAAATCAGCGGCCGCCACTCGCACCCCTCGCCTGCAAAGAAACGCGGCTGCATTGGTATGAATAAAAGAGTTTGATGAATTTGAACCTCGAAATCAAATTAGTTGCCCCAAAACTGTGTGCGCGTCACCGATTGACATTCCTAAGAGAGATGAAGCGCAGTGGATTTTCCTCTGAATGTGCCACTGGCTGATGTGGAGCGTGCAACACACGGTTCAAAGTGAACCGTTGATGGAGACGGTTCTGCGATGTGTAGCGTTGCGATGCGAAAACGTTTAGGCGGAAATGCGTGTGTGAGCGTGGAGTTAACACGGCAAATTAATTGGGGTTTGAGGGTGAGGCCGGCCCAATTCCGCGTAGTTGAGCAGCTGCTAAATTAGCTTAAAGCTCTTTACGATTTTTAAATTAAATATCCTATAAAAATTAATTAATTAAAAAACATTTCAATTATGAGTTTTATCTTTCTCTCTGCGGTCTTTTTTTGGATAGGTTGAAATTCGTGGCGTGGCTGTCTGTCGTTAGGGT
This sequence comes from Monilaria moniliformis, assembly GCA_034509125.1. Classification (NCBI taxonomy): domain Eukaryota; kingdom Viridiplantae; phylum Streptophyta; class Magnoliopsida; order Caryophyllales; family Aizoaceae; genus Monilaria; species Monilaria moniliformis. The sequence continues at coordinate 19,393 of JAYDZE010257958.1, forward strand.
AGAATGGAAAAAGAAAAATGTAGGGCATCCTAATCCAGCCAGAATTCAATTTTCAGCTATCACGTTGATAGTTTACTTTTCAACCACAACATCATTATCCCAGCCCCAAACAATTCATCCTTAAATCAGCCACAACTCATTTATTATCATTTTATCAATTTTTTAATGCTTCAATTTTAATTAATTATTTTAATTAACTTATTTGTAAAATAAAGACAATAAATTCGAAAGTTACTTAATAAAAATTTGAAATTGCTTAAT
>JAYDZE010258069.1:0-19650 GCA_034509125.1 Monilaria moniliformis
TATTATTATTATTATTATTATTATTATTATTATTATTATTATTATTATTATTATTATTATTATTATTATTTATCTTTATGTATTTTACATAATGGTTAAATTTTATCAATTTGATTTGCTTTTATCGTATTCGTTTCGATTTTATTGCAATTGGTTGTTCGTTTATGGATTCATTTGTGATTTATCTTTTGGTGGTAATTTGTTGTGCTTGCTTACAATTTTGATTTTGATCAATTTATCATTTATCAATCTGCTTGTTTCGAAGTGATAGCTGTGTAGAGTAACAAATATTGTATATAATATTCTCAATTGACCGTTAGGGCTGCATTGCTATGTTATTGAGCTACTAAATGATCACTCAACACTAGTCCATGTGTTCTACATCATAGGTAGAACTGAAGATTCAGATTAGAGTATAAAAGCAATGTGATTAGAGTATAAACTATAGCCTATGATCAAGCTATTCATACGGAACATAATATCTTAATAGATTTTATTTTTATTTTGAAATACGGCAATTTTTTTAAAAAAAAATTTATCAAAATTACCGACGGATTGTCTCGTCAGTAAATTGAGATTGCCGACGGATCACCTACCGAATAATCTATCAGTAATTTTAATATATTTTTTCTAAAAAAATCGATCGTCGGCTTTTGGACGACAAAGATCACCGATGGAGGCCGTCGTCGATAAATTTGCCGACCGACATTATTCGTCGGTAATTTTTTTACCAAATACCGGTTATAACGACGCCTATATTTTGTCAGTAATCATTATTACCAACGGATTTGCGTGGTTTATCGATGGATTAATCTGTCAGTAATCTCCATTTTTTTGTAGTGAAACTTTATCCGTATTTGTGTTAATGAACCTTAGTCTATTAGGCAGTGTTTGGTAGTCATGTTAGGATTGTGTAGGATAGTTAAACTGTGTTAGAGTTTAGGATAACATTTATGATAAAGATAAGGATAAAGATTTTAGTATGTTATTTGGTAAGTAAGATATAAAGTAGGATAAAAATTATTTAAGTGTTTGGTTGTATAGATTATATTATAGGTAAAGTATAAAATTACACTTTTATCCTTTTACATATAAATTCTATTTAGAATTTTAATATTGAATAATTGACTAATTCTAAATATAAATTATTTAATAAATTATATAAATTAATTATCTTAATTATTAATTTACTAAACTAAGCTATTGAATTCTTAATTAATAACAAAATTAATTGATAAATTTGGATAAAATGGTGATTGAGTATTGATTTATTAATTATTGATTAGTTAACTTTTTTAGATAATGATAACTTAATTAAATTGTGGACAAATATTAGCTTATTTAGTGATTCAATCGTTATTTTATTAAGTTAAATTAAAATTTATTAATTAATTTAAATAAGTTAATCATAGTTAACCATAAATAATTAAAATTGCTAGATTCAGGAGCAGACTCATCGTCTTCTCCGACGACGGTGAAGCATATTCGCGACCTCCATTTTCGGCCCCACCTTCCGACGACCCCCAACACAACAAATCGAAACCTAAATCGAGCAACAAATCGAATCCCAAATCAAACAACAATCGAAACCATCGAACAACAACCGAAACCAATCGAACAACAAATCGAAACCCAAATCAAACAACAAAATCGAAACCATCGAACAACAATCGAAACCCAAATCAAACAACAATCGAACCCCATCGAACAACAATCGAAACCAAATCGAACAAATCGTCTAAACCCAAATCAAACAACAATCGAAACCCAAAATCGACCAACAATGGAAACCCAAAATCGAATTGAAAATCGAAACCCAAAATTGAAAACAGTCGGACCCAACATCGAACGGCAATTGAAACCAAAAATTGAGAAAAAATAGGCTCAGATATCAACAATCATCACAGTCAAACGATCGAAACCAACCAAATCGAACAACAATTGAAACCCAAATCGAACCCATAAACATTTGGTGTCAAGATCGAAACCCCAAATTGTACCACAACAAATAATCGCACCAAAAAATAGAGCAGACTCACGAACACAAGGTAGATCCCCAAGATCGACAGAGGCCATGGTGTGAGAGGGCGGCCGTGAGGTGTCCATGGCTCAGATTTTCTCGGCCAAAATCATCACCGCCGCATAACCGTTGACTACCGCCATTCCACCACTACCGCCGGACAGATCTTACCGCCGCGAGCACACCATCACCGGCGGCCATGAGGGGGCGCGATTCTCGTAGTGAAGGACGAAGGGTAGCACAGGAAAGAGAAATGTTAATCATGCCTCAGATAAGTTATCGCAACCTCAAGGCCTGAGAAGGAAGCCAACAAAAACATAAAGTAACAGTTGTGTGCACAGAAATCGAAACAGGCTAGGTTAATAAACACGGGCCGCAACACTTGTACCAAATACTCACTAAAATATTGCTGGACCATGATAAATCTAACATAACATGGCTTAACTAATACACCAAACATCCCCTATGTGTATAATGGCAAAGGAATTATGATCCTTAACTTGAGACCGAATGATAAGAGGAATATCGCTAATTGTTGGACCGGCTGCAGTATGAATTTCATAGTTTACCTTTATGTAGGATTGTGCTAGTGACGAGGGGACCAACATGCTTGACTTGAAATTGACCTCATACACACATACATGGAGCCATGTTCTTGATAAACACATGCATGAAGTTGTTGTCTAAGAAAGAAAGAAAAACGGGAGAAGCAAAGCTAAGAAAGAAAAACATACTGATAAGAATTCGGTAGCATTGTGGGCCGCTTACTAGCATCGGCGTGCATTCTTGTTCTCCACCAAGCCAAGAATTTTTCACTTTATTTTATATTTTAGTTAAGTCAGCTTTCATTTAAGTCAGCCAAAAGTCACTCTTGTCTTGATTAAATATAGCAACACTCTAACACTTTTTCTCACTGCCAAACATTTCTTGTTTCTCTTTACTCAGTGCCACCAGTTATAAAAGAATTCATTTTTTTATTTATAAAAAATGTATTTAGTTGTATACCAACAAATGACCAAACAAAGAATTGCAGTGTACTATCATTAAACTAGAAGAATTTCAGAGTGTTGCACAAGAGTTGTAGTACTTCAACATATGTAAATAGTCGGTGCACGCCTCAACTCCAAACTTCTCAGAAAAAGTGTTTGTTTGAAAGCAATCATAAGGGTGTGAACCTCTGCTGCAACTGCACAACAAACAACGTCTTCTTCTTCTTCTGCCTCTCTCTCTCTCTCTCTTTCTCTCTGATCATTACAGACCCTTCAGGCCCCAAACTACATCATAAAACATAAGCCAAAAAACCATCAAATTATCTTTCAATATGATGTCTCCCTCTCTCTATAAAAACCCCTCTGCACCCCTTTTTCTTAGCATGCTCACACTGTCATACACCCACCTTCTTTGTCGAGTGTGAAAAAAATGGTGGCGGACAGCAAGGGTGAAGACCGGCTGCAAGCGGTGAGCTTCGCCACCGGAACAGCTACGTTCATGGCGTGCATTGAGCGCGCATTGATGGTGTCTGTTTTCATGCATTGGCGCGTGTGGGCCTTTCTTGCTTTGAATCTCTTGCTCTTAGCTATTCTCTTCACTTCCAAATCCCAAAATGCATCCAACCAAATCCAATGCAAAAATGGTGCTGATGCAGAGCTCAAGAGGAGGAAGAAGACTAGGCACCGCACCCAACTGCTTCCGACTACCGGCGGTGCTGCGGAGCCTGAGAAATGTGTTGTGGAAGCGGAGGAGCCGCTGCCTGCGGCTGAGGCAGGTAACTGCGGGGAGGGTGAAGTCGAGAATGGTGAGATTGAAGGAAAGTTGGAGGATTATGATGAGCTGTCAGAGCAGGAATTGAAGCAGAGAGTGGAGGATTTCATTGCTATGTTTAGGCAGCATTTGATTTGTGATGGTAAGGGTACCAAAATTATGGGATTTGCTAATGCCATCGCATCACGTGTGTATTGATGATATTTTGAAGCCGATTATCATGTAGTAACGAATATATTTATTAGAAAGTAAAGGGGTTAGTAGTTTAGTATTTAAAATTCGTGGAAAGGCCTTGAAATGTGTCTCTTGGCCCCAAAATAGACTATTGTTAGATTTTTGAATGAGCTTAGATTTGAGTACTTGTAAGCTTGTGACGGATCAACATAACCATACCAAATCAAGGTTCACTCATTTTACAATTTTAACACCATCTTTAAAAATGGTGACACTAGCCCGCAAAATTGTTACAAATATGATTTTACAAAGTTAGAAGATAAAAAGAGGTATGAACTTGCTCGAGAGACTTTGATTCTACTATTTTAGAGTAAAAAACTCAATTTAAAAGATCAAATTAAGAAAGAGTTCATACACGCTGAGGTATGTGAGTGGAGAGCTCATTGATCTACCATATGAAAATAGCTCCAAGAATTAAAGTATACGTACGGTTCGTTGAAATCATAGGTGGAAACTCAGGATTGAATCCCAAAATATAGCATACTATAAAATCTTAAAAAGTCTAATCGAAAAACCTACTTTATATTAGAATTTTATTTTCGAAGATTAGATAAGATTTTCTCTTTATTTCTGCATAGAAGTTTATCCTCCGTTAGTTATGCATTCATGCGGAATCAAAATCGCTTTTGACTCAAAGTGGATTCAATGTTACTGCTCAATGTTTTTTGTTGTGTTTCCTTTGTAAGATAAATAAATCTAACTCAAAAGCAATTTTGATTCTAATTTGTTGTGTAATGTCTGATAGATCCACACAAAATAAATAAATATGATATCTATCCATGGAAATATAATACAATAAAACAAGAGTTGCGCTCTTGTCCCCTCGTGCACAGAGAGCGTGGCTCAAATCTGTCCCGAATCCTGATTTGACACGGCAAAACTGGTCTTTTTTTTTTTTTTTTTTAATTCTTGGCCGTTTTTTAATATGTATATTTAATATTTGTTGGCATAGTTTAAAAAACACGCAATGGCGCAGTGGTAGGCCTTGCCTTAACAAAAGCATAAACCAGGGTTCTATTAATCTTTGATTTTTTTATGCGCTAGTTAATATGCGATCTTTTATTTTTATTTTTTTCTTTTTCAATCTGTGTTTTTTTTTTCCTTTTTTAATTTATTTTTTCACTTTTTATATAACACTACAAAATTGATGGATGAGGTGGTGATTTCAGCTTTATTAATATACTAAATTTCTTCTCGTTATAACATTACAAAATTAATGAGACATTGATGGTGGAATATAATTAAGATCAGAAAAAAATTAATACACAAACTCGAAAACAAAGAAAAAAACAAATAAAATGAATAAAATTAAGATCCAGTATTAGATGACGAAAATACACCATCTTCCAATTCATTGAGGCAAAAAAAATTTCCAACAACAAGGAAACAATAACTTTTATTTATTAAAATAATAATTTTTACTCACAACAAGAATAACTTTTATTTATTAGAACTATAACTTTTATCCACAATAATAGTAACTTTTATTCACAAAAACAATAACTTTTATATATTATAGAAATATTACATTAGAAAATAACTTATATAACTTTTATTCACAAAAATAATAACTTTTATTCCCAAGAACAATAATTTAATTCATTAAAATAATAATTTTTATTCACATGAACGATAATTTTTATTAACAAGAACAATAACTTTTATTTATTGGAACAAAATAATTTATTCACAAGAACAATAACTTTTATCTACAAAAACTGTAACTTTTGTTCGCAAAAATAGTAACTTTTATTCAGAAAAAACAATAATTTTTATTCGCAAGAACAATAACTTTTACTCATTAGAACAATATTTTTTATTCAAAATAACAATAACTTTTACTTATTAAAATAATAACCTTATTCACAAGAAAAATAACTTTTATTCACACAAACTATAACTTTTATTTATTAAACTAATAACTATATTCACGATAAAAGTAACTTTTATTAGGGGTGAGCAAAATATTCGAAATCAGAATATCCGATTCGAACCAAACCAAAATTTAAAATTTGGTTCGGATTTTCCGGATTTTCGGATCGGTTCGGATTACATTTTTGGCAAATTTCAGATTTTTGGATCGAATCGGATAGGATATATTAAAAACCGAATAAATCCGAAATCCGAAATATATTTTTAGTAATATAATATATATATATATATATATATATATATATTCTAATAAAGACTTTCAATTTACACTCTTATACATAAATATTGAAACATGATATTTTATATAGTACCTACCTTATGGTATTAATTTAGAAAAAATATTTTATAATTTTTAGATTTTTCATATTTTTGAATTTCGAATTTTCGGATTTTCGGTAGGTTTTTTGGATTTTTTATACAATTTCGGATTTTCGGTTCGGATCGGATTTTCAAGTTCGGATTTTGGAGTCGGATTTTCAGACAATTCGGTTCGGTTCGGATTGGATTTTTAGAAAATTTCGGATTTTCAGATCGGTTCGGATTAGGCAAAAATCCGAACCGAAATTCGAATGCTCACCCCTAATTTTATGTATTTTCACTAAGTATAATTTGATTTAAAATGAGGTCAATGCATCAACTTGATCCAAATAAATCTAGAAACTCCACATTTTCTGACAAAACAAAAGTACACTTCCAATCTATTATAGATGTAAAGTACACATCTAGTTTTTGATATTAATGTTTAGTCAGGATAATTTTTGAAAAAAATGGGGATATTTCTATATAAAGTATAATGGTCATAAATAAATTTATAATTGACACATTATATATGAGTTTGATTCCATTAGGAATTTTTCATCATCACATGAAAGGAAAGAAAATGAAAGGATTGAAAAGTTGAGTGGAGCATTTGGATTTAACTGAAAACTCCAAGAACATAATCCAATGTACTCTTGTAAATTTGTAATCTTATAACATCACATGAGAAAAAGACTGTCCAATCTGGGTTTCAGACAACAGATAATTTAAATCAAAGATTCATACCTCTCTCTCTCTCTCATCCCAATGTATGTTTTCCACCCTCAAAGAAATCAATTTTTTTTTTTTTGCATAAAATAATGGTGAAAACAAACAATCACATCCCAAAAACATTAATTAATAAATTCACTGATGCAGACAGACCAGGTTAGACTTAGAGAAGAACAAATCACTAGCTTTGTCAAAGCAAATTCAAACCAAATTTCTACATTAATTACCCCATTAAAATTACCTCGAAAATACCATTGCATCTCACTTATTTTTCAAACTGAATCACCAAATCCTTCTTCCCATCATCCTCACCAACCACCCCACTATCACACACACACACTCAAGAGTGAAAGAGAGGGAGTGGCTATTCTTGGCCATCTTCACATTCCACCCCACCACCATCACACACACACAGTCCTCACCTCAAATCAGTGAAATCACACACATTCTTTCTGCAACTTGTGTGCCTGCTGCAGAAGTGTTCTTTCAAGACTTATTCCTTCACAAAACCTACCAGATCCTCTTCACATGCAAGGTATCGAGCTCAATGCATTAAAAAAAGACACGATTTTTATTGAGCTTCTTCCTCGCAAGCATATGAAAGATTAAATTTTGTATGCAAAAATGCAAAGCATGAATGCTCTTTTCAACCTCTTCTACTTCTCCACATTCTGCATTTCTCTCTCATCTTCACTCAACAACGATGGGCTCTCGCTCTTAGCTCTGAAAGCCGCCATTGTCAAAGATCCAAACAGAGCTCTAATTTCATGGTCGGAGCTCGACACAACCCCGTGCAGGTGGGACGGGATCGCCTGCGATCGCGCCCACCGCCGCGTCATCTCCATTTCACTCCCGAGCAAGAATCTCACGGGGTACATTCCATCAGAAATCGGCGGGCTCTCATTTCTCGCCTTTCTTGATCTCTCCCACAACTTCTTCAGTGGACCCCTGCCGCAGCAGATCGCTACCCTCCGAAACCTCGTTCATTTCGATATCTCTTCCAACAATTTCAACGGCTCGCTTCTTCAAGGGCTAAGCAATCTGACCCAATTGCAAGGGACTTTGAATCTTTCGTATAATGCTTTTTCCTGCGAGATTCCGGCGAGTTTTGGGCAGTTTCCGGTGATGGTCAGCCTTGACCTCCGCTGTAATAACCTTTCCGGAAAAATACCTCAGGTGGGGTCGCTGTTGAACCAGGGCCCCACCGCGTTTTCAGGGAACCTTTATCTCTGTGGGTTTCCATTGAGCACTTCATGCACAGTGCCGGAAGCTCAAAATCCGAGATTTTTGGAAAGCCCTAAAAAACCGGTGGGTAATGGCGGTGGTGGGTTGGTGGAGGGAAGAAAGATCAACGGCGGGTCGGTGACGGTTTCGGTTATTTCCGGCGTTTCTGTGGTGGTTGGATTGGTGGCTGTTACAGTGTGGGTGATTAGGAAGAGATGGAAGGTGGAGCAGAAGCTGGGGAAGGAGAGTGTGGGGGCAGGGGTGGGGGTGGGATTGGGGGGAGAGGAGGGGAAGAAGGGTAAATTTGTTATGATTGATGAAGGGTTTGGGTTGGAATTGGAGGATTTGTTGAGGGCTTCAGCTTATGTTCTAGGGAAAAGTAGGAGTGGGATAGTTTATAGGGTGGTGGCTGGTGGCCGGAAGGGGGTGGGGTCGGGTGTGGCTGCTGCTGCTGCTCTGGTGGTGGTAGCGGTGAGGCGGCTGAGCGAGGGGGACGTAGCGTGGAGGTTGAAGGAGTTCGAGGCGGAGGTGGAGGCCATTGGGAAAGTGAGGCACCCCAACGTTTTGAGGCTGAGGGCTTACTACTATGCCTGTGATGAGAAGTTGCTGATCTCGGATTTCATCAGCAATGGAAGCTTGTACAATGCATTGCATGGTGAGAATTTTACAATTTCCTGAATTAAAGCTTCAAGATCATTGATTTGGTGTGATAATGGTAATTGACATTTGTGAATTATTGGTTTATTATTTTGTCAAGAACAAAATGTGATTTTGACATAACAAGAGGTATGGGATTAGCAAGAACCAATATTTTGCTTAACACTTTGAAACTAAATCTGCAAAATACTTTTGCATGTTTATTCATTCAACCTTTTAGAAAGTAGATATTCTTGTAGGAGCTCCTGCTTGGGGTCTTAGAACATCAAATTCTCTGCTTTTAGATTATCAAATTCTTGAAATGTGGTGATTAGATCTTTAAATGTTTTATACCATTTTGTTTTTTTGGGGCCAACCACAAAAAGATTGATGAACACTAGGTAGGAATATCCTCAATGTAGTAAGATTTTTTTGACAGCAAAAAAAAAAAGACCAAACAATCAATCATTAACTTGAGAATGTAGAAGGGGCGTGGTGGATTGGTGGTGGTAGTTGGTTTAGGGTTCAAGCAACGACAGTTACCGGACCACACATCACTCTAAGACCTTCGATGATGATCAGGACCACACTCGGATAGGAAATAGTGTTTGTTTGGAATTTAATGAATAGTCAGACACCACATTTCAACTTGCTTTTGTGTATCTCTGGTTTCAAACATGATATATTAAGTATATACTTTTTGCATCTGCTTCTGCATATTCCATGATTCTTGCCATTTCTCTTCTAGTTTTGTGCATAAGGGATTGTGTTGAGTAGGATTGAATGTTGAAGTTTCTTTGGAGTTTCATGATAGATGGATCACAAACTTGTCCGGATGAGCTTTAGAGCAAGCCAATGGGCTTCATATGAACATAATTCCGCAATAGAGAATCCAAATTACAAAATAAATTAGCACCATCAATAATTGGAAGCTGCTCTTTGTTAGTTTGTTCAGGACATTCTGTTTTCTAGCTAGTACTATGTTGTTCTAAATTATTCCTCGTGAGTTAATTTCTTTTAGATGATTGGACGTTTCTTGGCAAGATACATAATGTTTTTCGCAGCTGCATGTAGTTGTCCTCTTCTTGCTTACTGCTTAGTTCAGACAACGATGCAGCAGCATCTAATCAAAATGTGGTTTGTAGAACTTGGAATCTTGATTCGTATAACTGTAGCTTTTCCTCATTTTCCGGTGCAGGCGGAGCAGGGAATGTGGGACCTCCTCTGTCATGGGCTGCAAGGCTCCGAATCATTCAAGAAACTGCAAGGGGTTTGTCGCACATTCATGAGTGCAGCCCTAGAAAGTATGTCCATGGAAGCCTCAAATCATCGAAGATCCTCCTCGATGACGACCAAAAGCCGTACATCTCCGGCTTCGGCCTGTCCCGTCTCGTCCCAGCCGTCTCAAAATCAGCGAGTGCCCCTTCCAGGAAGCCTAGTCTGGCAACTCCCAAAACCTCGGCCTCTCCAAACATCATGTGCGTGGCTCCAGAAGCTAGGGGTCCAGGTGCCAAACTCAACCAAAAGTGCGACGTCTATGCATTCGGGATCTTGGTCATGGAGATCCTGACGGGCCAGGCCCCCGACAACGACGGGGAGGAGGGGCTTGAGAGCCGGGTGAGGAGGGTTTTCCGGGAGGAGAGGCCGTTGTCGGAGATCATAGACCCCGCACTCTTGCACGAGGCTCGTGCCAAGAAGCAGGTCGTTGCTACATTTCATGTTTCACTGAACTGTACGGAGCGTGATCCAGAGCTCCGGCCGAAGATGAGGACGGTTTCAGACAATCTAGATCGGATCAAGTTGCAGTGACGTTGTAAAGATATGTTTGTCTTTGTAGGATCCGTGATTAACTTCTAATGTTTTATGGATATGATATATATTGTCCCCAATCTCTGCATTTATAGCATCAGTTTAGTGCACTGTACCATTAATTTGCTCATGAAAATGCCATTTTCTGCAGCATGGAACTAAATCTAAAGCTATATGCTTGCGGCCCTTTTTTCACATTCTGCTGCTGTAAGTTGAAGTTTTTAAGTGTAAGAATCAGATTTACGTAAAGCTTCGAATATTGCAATGTCTGATTACTCTGTATGTGGATGTGCTTAAGTCAGGATTTCTGTAATGGTAGAAAATTTGAGCATATACGTTAGAAATGCAGTGGCATACCAAAATACCTTCTTGTTGTAATGTAAATTATTTTAAAAAGTTAGGTCTTAATTACAAAAATAATAGTAAATTTAACTTATTTTAAAAAGTCAGGTCTTCATTAATCGCTCTAATTTCCTCTTTCTTTCATAATCTGATATGATGAGATTCTTTCCATGCAATGTAACTTAACTTTCTTCATCGCCAAAACCATATAATGTGAAAAAGTTATAGAATAATCTATTCTGAATTTGAAGCAACTTGTGCGGAACTTCTTCCCCTTTTTGTTTCATTTTGTAAAATCAACCGAAAGAAGGGATCATGATATACAAATTTTGTTCTTTTAATTTTGCATCGGTTTTCTCTCTTCTTTCTCTCCCGATTTTTCTTTCTTTTGGGCGATAGAGAGAGAGAGAAAGGGACATTTAGATTACATGAATGGGAGAAATTAGGATTTGCAGAAAGAGACAAAAATAGTTACAGTTGGAATAAAGTATTTCATGTTGGATTAATGGAGTTCAAAATTTGTATAGAGAGAAGGAGAAAGATGCTGGCTGCTATTATTTTCGTCCAATTTGAGTGGTTTATGAGTGTTACATATTGTCGTATTTTGGTGGAAATACAATTTAGGAGCCAAAAGTATAAAATTGTGAATTTATTACTATTTCTATTATTTTATTAAGTAAGAATTACAGTGAATAAAACGGGAGCCGTCTATAGAATTTTACCCCCATTCTTATTGGGACTAGGAAATGGGTGCGTTGGTATCTCGAATTCCCAAGGCACGGCGGGTCTAGGCGTTGGGTTCAGGCGGCGGCAAAATTTTCGCCAAAAAGTCGACGATTTTATTTTTTATTTTCAAAAATTCATATTTTAAATTTAAATTTTGTCCACTCATTTTTATCTATAAATACCCCTCATCTTATATTGCATATTACAACTCTTATATTAATAAGATTTCTCTTTTCTTATCTATATTTCTTCTTTATTCTATTCTAATTTCTCTCAAGTTATGCTTACTTTACTATTTCTAAACTCAATTTCTCTCAAGTTGTGCTTACTTCACTTCTTCAAAGTCAAATTATCCAATTACATTTACTCATTTACACATCTCCGACCTATGTGCTAAAGTCAAAGCTGTTTCACAAAGTCCAAGTGATGCTCGTCCAAGATCAAGGAGCCATCATGCAAGGGCAACTCAACTATCTATTGAAACAACTTGTCGGAGCTCTGCAGGCGGAGGAATATGATACAGTCAATATCCTTACGGGATTGAACACTCAAAATAATGCTCTCTATTTCAACACAAGTCCCCTTCCCCGAGTTCAATTTAAATGCAAGCGATGAGATTCAACAACAAATACATCTCAATCTCATCATTCTCAACATGATGAAGATGAATATTCTCAAGCAGGTGAAGAAATGTCACCACCATCACAACCAAATGGACGAAGTAAGTCATTGTTGTCCAACATCTTCATAAAGCATTTTGAGAAGGTGGAAAGAGATGAGACCATCGTGGTCCCAATGTCCAGAAGAGATTCAATGCATATTGTGACTATTGTACAAATTTAACGGAAGGAGGATACGGTATATTGATCCGGCACATGGAAAGATCTCATTCGGACGAATTTGGGATCGGCTCGGACAAAACTCAACTAAACTACCAAGCTAGCGCGACCCTACATAATCATCCCAATCAGATACGTCTTCTCTTTTTAATTATGACCACAATAATGCAACATATGTTATGATGATATATTATGTGATAGAACATTTACCTTTTAATTTTGCTGACTGATTTACTTATGAAATCAATATGAAAAATGCATATAGTCCTGTAGCTAAAAAATAGAAAGAACTAGCATGACTTCGCGTATAAGAAAATAATGTTTAAAAAATATAATCAGAAAAATATTTGATGCGCTTAAATCACAAAATTTCTATTTATTCTGATGTGTAGAGTGCTTCATATTATAAAAATCATTATATAGGAATTACGTGTCACTTTGTAGATAATAATTGGACTTTGAACAAACGTTTAATTGCATTTAGGAAATTTTCACAACAACACACGGCTTAATGCATAGCTCAATTAATTGTTCATATTTTTAATGAACCTAATAAAGTACTTTCTGTAGGTTTTGATAATGCATTTTCTAATACTGCTAATATTCATGCACTAACCAAAACATGTGCCCCTAGTTTTAATAGACAATATTTTCATTATAGAAGTATATGTCATATTTTAAATTTATGTGTTCAATATGCCTTTAGTTTGTATAATGAACATGTAGACCCAATTAGATAGGTCGTTAAACTTTTGCATAATAAGTCTAGTTTAGCAACAAAAAAGCAAAGATATTATTGTAATATATAAATTAAATATATGAATTATATCAATGATATATCAACTCGAGGGGACTCAACTTATGACATGGTAAATTCTACACTAGACCATAAGGATGATGTAGTTGATTGTTTAGAACTTGTAATGATACAATTTTAATTTTATTACCTTCTTGTTGAGATCAATATATGGAGTTATTTAAATAATTCAAATGTTTTAAAAATGCAACTGTCAAATCTCACATTTATTATTCTATTTCCGTTCATGCCTTAGGGCATTGTGTGTATATATAACTTAATTTAATAATTGTATGAAAAAAGCACCTACAAATGTACAAAGTATAATAATTGCCATGATTGAAAAATGGTTTATTTTAGGAAAATTCCACTTGTATTTTTAGCTGCTAGATGTTTAGATCTCAAATGAAAATTAAATAGTGTTTGTGACCTATTAGATTACTATTATGTTAATTTTCAACAGTTCCCTATTTACTTATAACTTGGTGACGTTATTATCAACTGGAGAAACAACTAATTTAGATCTTCCAAACGTAGTACAAATTAAACAACATTTAGAAAGAAGTCAAGAACTTTATGTGTGCTCTTTATGAATTATGAAATAAAGTATAATAATGCTCATCAAATGAGCTATTTTAGATAATCTACTACTAGTAGTAGTTATGAATTTGACCCAGTTATAGATATTTGCTCCAACTCAATAGCACAACAAGTAACATCACTATACCAAGATCAAAGGCATATGAGATCCTTTAGAGCTAATAGTGAATTGAATTATATTTGGAATCTCGTACTATTTTTCAAGAAACAAGCCTCAACAACAAGTCGATCGCCTTAATTGTGTCGAGCAAGCTTTAAGCATTGGCGGCATTGTCTTGGACGAGAGAATGAGCAACATGCGCGTAAGAAACATGGAAGCCGCCATGTTGTGATTTAACTGTTCAAAGGTTGATGATTGGGCGAGAGCGGACCTAAGAGCTCAAGAACCAGTATAAGACGATCGGGACAAGAGAGAAAATTGAGCTCAAGTCCCTTTCCTTAACCCTTTGTTTTTTCAATTTTAGTTTTACAGCTTAATACATTTGTTGTAAAATATAAACTTATGATTGTAAAATCATAATTATTTAGGTTTTAAGTTTACTTATTATTTAAACTTTGTAATTATTTAATTATTAAATTAATATCAATTCAAGTATTTTTTATATTTATTGTTCTATATATTTTAATTTTCGTATTTATTTTTATATCATTATGTGACCATATTAAATTTAAAAATATATAAAAAATGGGAAACTACCAAATCTAAATTTGAATAGGCTAAAACCAGTTAAAATCTCTCGATTTTGAACCGAAACTGAAACCCCTGACTTTGACTCAAAAAGCAAAACAACCTCTTAACTTGCCGGTCAATTACGATTCAATTTTCTGGAACCGAAACCCTAGGCTCTGAAACGGAACCGACAGAATAACTAAGGTCAGGCACTATTAAGAATTTACCGTAGGAGCAGAGCAATTTATTGGCTAGGTATTTTTTATTTTCCTAATATTTATATTAAATTTATAATTAATGTATGAAATTTGTTAAAAATAAATATTAAAAAAATTTATAGATAACAGAAAAGTGAATCACTTTTCAAGATCCATAAAATAAGAATTCGATGAAACTAAAAAAAATATTGATTTATTTAAAGGGAAAAATTAAACAAAAATCAAAAGTATAAGAGCACGTAAATGTGTTTTGGCTTATTAATACATGAGTATGCGTATTAATAGATAAGATTATGATATGTTTTTTGATGGAATGGAGACATGATACATGTTAGAACATCCAAAAATAGGTACGGAACTCAATATCTATCAAAAAATATTGTGTCGTAAAATATGCATAATGCAGACAACCAAAGTGCAAGACTTCCAAAATCCTAAAAGTGCGCAACCACGTGTCCATGTTTCGCTCCACAAAAAATCCACCTACCTTTCACACTCATTATTAATAAATTTTTTATTCATAAAATCTTGTACTATAGTGCCATATACAATATTGGGGTGCACAATTTTAATAAAATGGCCCAACATTTACTTTTTGTTTCTTTAAAATATAATTAATTTCATTAAAAGGACTTAAAAAAGAAAAAAGAAAAAGAAAAATGAGATTTACCGTGCATTCGCAATCGTCAATTTATTTTATTTTATCTTATTTTATGTGAACCAATATATGAATAGAGATGTCAATTTAGTTTGAAACTCGTGGATTGGTTTGATTAATCTGATAAACCAATATGATTTGGGCTGAAAAACTATAACCAGAAAAAAGTTCCAATCAAAATGACCATAAACTGAATAGCCCGCAATCTGATAGCGTTGACCCGAAGATAGCCTGAGCCCCATAGAGTCGACCAAAAAATTAGTCAGTTCTCATTATTTAGTTTTCAAACTCCATTACTTTAATTTTTCAAACTTTTGAAAGGTAGTATAGTAAGAACTTTTTTCAATTATATGTAAAAATTCATTTTGATTCAATATTTGAAAGTTATGTTCATAGTTTCAATATTTTATGTTTTACTATAACATTTAATATAAAACGTTTAGATTTAAAATTTAAAAAATTATAATCATTTATGAAAAATGTATGTTGTTATTTCTCTAAGAGTTACAATTGAAATGACATTTATTTATGAATGTATTTATTTATTAGAAATATATATCAAAATTAATATACTAATTAAAAAATTTCATAATTTTTTTGAGCCCAATGGATTAGCTTGAAACCTGATAATTTAGGATTGGTGTTGAGAATTTCTAGCCTGAAAAAATCACAATCCGAATGACTCGAAACCGAATAACCCGACAACCATATAGAGTTAGCCCGAACCCGAACCGATTGATATTGTTACATCGTTTTAAAAGTGTTAGATTCTTAGATATTAGAAATCATCACGATTATTGTATCTATGAAAATATGTGTTGTATAATGTGAATCTCATTCCTAAAATTCATCAACACCCTAAACCCATTTATATTATATGCTTTTTTCGAAACATAATTTACGTTTTCCTTTGGCATGTTTTTTCATGCACGCATTATAATTGATTACAGATGAACTTGAATATGTTGTGATATATAGCTACGAAGCAGTACAATTTTAACGAAAAGAATTAGGATTTCGATCATGAAAAGGGCTTCTTCATTATTATATTTATTTATTTGAACTTTAGAGTCTAGGTTTTTTTTTACCGTATAGATAAAAAGTCGCACTATTTGGTATCCCTAAAAAGATTGTGCACGGCTAACAATATTTGGTTTAACTTCTTAAAACTACAAAGTAATTATGAGATTAAAACTATGATCGAAAATTAATTTCCAAGAATATTAATGTTATTCCTTTAGCTAATATTATTCAAATTCTATGCTTATCAGAGTTGAATCTCACAGATTCTTCAGTCACATATACATTCTGATTCATCTTATTTTCATCCTTGTTCTCTTTGTCGCCAATTGGTTTCCAAAAGACTTCCAGATTTTGTACACGTCCATGCCACTTAGTCAGTCACCTCGTCATCTCATTAAAATTAATACATGTCAACACTGGAATATTTCGTCGTAAAACAATTGCGAAACATATTAAAGTTACTATTTCATTTTTCAAATTAAAAAATTATGAAATTAATCAAAAATCAAACGATAAAATTATAATTTAAATGAGAATTAGGCCTATAATTTTTACTAGCAAACTCACCTCTTGTGGTGGGGGTGAGGGGGGGGGGGTATCTTATGTGGGGGACTAATATATATTTATACAATGTCTGTGAACCCGACAGCTGTTGTCACAAAATCCTTGCTCATTTATTTTCAATTTTATTTTTCTCTGGCTAGGTTTTCAATTTACCCCACACTTTTATATTTGAAATAGAATGAATTTAATTATCTAAATTTTCATTAATTAAATTAAAGTTTTTTATCTAATAACTAGTTACGAGATATTCAATGTGCCTCTTGTCTCCAATATACAATAAATTACTAACATTCGTTGATATAGATAATAGATTCCTTCGATGCTCATTTAGAAAAACATCGAATCTTTATCTTGTTTGTGTAGTGATGTTGATTACTCAAAAACCAATGTCGCAGATTTTTCATTACAAATTATATAAATCACTACTTTGTATGGAAACTTTTGGCACAAAATACATATATTCCATGTGATTTTTATCTACACAATTTTTACTTTTTTAGTCGCCTCCAACAGCTGCATTTGATTCCCCAAAATAGACTTTTGACCTTCAAGATAAGATTTTCCAATTTTGACATCACTTAAATGATTGTACCACTATATGCTTCTACACAAATAATTCCAAAATAAAGTGTTTTCTATTTATTTTTTTAATTTAAAATTATTCGTAGCATATATCATACATTCGTATTGCACTATTTGATCAGAACAATCAGACCAAGAAAGATGTTTACATAAACAAGCTCATAAAACTATAACTTTCTTATTCTCAACTAATTAAGAGACTAAGTATTTCCCAAGTAATTACTACTTTTGCACAAATATCATTTCAAGAAAATGAGATGACACCTTTCACTCCCAACTCAAATGACAGAAAATAAAGTAAAACAAAAAACAAAAGCTGTACTAACTTCCAAAACATCCTGATTTTGAGTATTTCCTAGGCACAATATTCAACGGTTCAACCCCTAAATGGAAACGTTATGTCATTTCTTTCAGTTTGCAACTCAAAGGTTCTTTCTCAAAGAAGAAAGTGTTGAGTGAAAGGCTGCAACTACCTTCCTCTTTTGTAATTTCTTTCTCTCATCCCCAAAAACGTCTATGCCCACAGCAGACCTCATCTACTCCACTTTCTATAATTTTACACTATAGAGAGTGAGAGAGAGAGAGAGAGACATCTCCATCATCTCCAAAACCGAACCAACTTCACCGTTCCTTCCAAACAAACAAGTCAGATTCCTGCTCAAACTCTCTGTAATAAATCTTGCTCACAAACCCTTAAAAAGAAAAAAAAACAGATCTTTGTTGCTTCAACGACAAGATTACAGCCTCCCAACAGCTGGAGCAACAAGCGGTTCCAACGTTTCGTCTGAAAGAGACTCGGAGAATTTTCTTGAGGGATAAATTCGACAAAAAAAGAAGAGAGGAATGTATGGTGATTCCCATGCATTATCTTCTGACCCCAGCCCTATATTTCCACCCGATTTTAAACAGAACGAAGAGCAGCAGCAACTTCCAGTAATGGAATCCGACTACCGACAGCAGCTCGGCTGCAACAACAGCAGCAGCCAGAACAGTTCTGGGCTGCTGAGATTTAGGTCTGCTCCCACTTCTCTGCTCGAAAGTTTCACAGAGAAGAGTGCGAAATTGGGGTTTTCGAGATTCTGCTCTGATGAAATGAATGCGGCTGAAAACGGCGACGTTGATGATGGCTGTGATAATAAGGGTTCCGGTAATAGATTTGCGAATTCGCAACTGCCGCCGCAGTATCCGAGGCAAAGTGGAGCTCAATTGGGGTATAGAGGTGTGAGCTCCAATCAGGGGCTTATGCGCCAGAACAGCTCGCCTGCTGGATTATTCTCTCAAAATGGTAAATTTTTTATGTGGTTTTTGTTAGATGTGCTATTTGTTTTGCACGAGATTTTTGAAAATGTTGTCTATGTTGGGGCAGAAGTAGTAGGTATGCTTGCTGTATGAAGTGGTCAGTTGGGGAAAAAACATTTTCTTTCATTTTTTTTTTTTTTTCTTTCAAGATTTATGATTGAAGTGAATTTGGTATAAGTTTGGTTCTTGATAAAGAATATGAAGAAGTTTATGATTAAAGATTGATATTGCATCCAAGTTGTTATGAAAATTTCTTGAGTTGAATATGATAGAAATTCTATATTTTTGGATGATTCTGTTTTTCCTTTGACAAGAATGCTAATTGATTTATCAGAAACTTGATTGATGAGATCTAGCATTGCTAATAACATTAATTTTGGTGGGTTTAGGGTATTCGGGAGTGAGGGGTGTTGGAAGCTACAGAGTGAGTGGTGATGGAGATTTAAGCCCTTGTTCGAATAGGCTGAAGAACCACATGAACTCGGCCTCTTCCTTGCCTCGTATCTCAGAGTTTGAGAGCGAGAATGGCCTTCTTGATGAGGCAAAGGTCGGGAATAGCAGTGCTGACAATTTCATTTTCACTTCCGGATTCCCATTTGGTTCTTGGAACGATTCTTCCTATTTTGCAGAGAATTTCAATTCTAGTGGCATCAAAAGGGAGCTCGATATTGATCCTAAGCTGTTTGTC
>JAYDZE010258180.1:0-19649 GCA_034509125.1 Monilaria moniliformis
AATCGGCTGATTTTGAAACTTGCGGGATTGACCAGAATTTGACCAAACTTTGTGGTTTTTCCGGCAATTTGCCCTATATTATAATGCCTTTTATAATAATACTTTTTTACACAAAAATATCACTTGTAATTTTCATACAAAGATTAATGACCTAGAATTGTTCCTACTTCTTCACTAGGAAGAGTTTTATACGATCTATTTCGTCAACAATTTCATCGTGTTTAGTACATTTTATATTCCACACACACACACACACACACACACACACACACACACATATATATATATATATATATATTCAATCATGTTAAAATAAAATAAAAAATACCTATAGTTATATAGATTGCATGTCATTTCGACAAAATCGTTGTATTTGTGCTTACAAGCAAAGAATTGTGACATCTTAATAAATTCTCCACATTTAATTTAAGAATTACGGAAGGTTTAGCTAAATCTAATTAGAGGATGGTTCTGCGTTGTCATTAAACTAATATTCTTGAATGTCTCCGGGTTCTGAGGCTCTATATATATACACACACACAAAATGTTTTTGGATTAGTATTTTCTTCCTCCAGGAACAAAAAAGAATTTGTTTTTGGATTTAATATTAAATATCATGATCGCTGATCACTTACCAAACTACATAGGCTCGGAAATATCTAGAAATGATAAAATGGTACATGGTTCAAGAATTTCAAAAGATCACATCATTGTAATGAATTAAATTAAATGTTGCCCCCACGGACTTATTATTAACTGATCTAAGAAATAATTATTACTCGTAAAAGCTCTCCATTAAAATAACATTTGACTTCTCTCAGCGTTTATTTTAATTGCAGCAGGAAGATTTAGATGCATTTACATGCATGTAAAGCTTAGATGGTTCCAAATTGAAAATTAGAAGATGAAATCCATTACCGCGTCATTAATGTGTTTGCGTTTGACGCAAAAAATTAAAAGGAATAAAGAGGAAACGCAGCTTAGTTGTTAGAAGTTTTTCTTTTAATTAGTAAATTGGAGGTTTGAATTACGTAATCAGTTAGTGTGTGAGTCCAATAATTAAAAAATAAAAATAAAAAATATTTAAATTTCCTAATAAAATTAAAATGATTGTAAAAGTCATAGGGTAATTATCACTTAAAATTCTAAATTATTTTTACTTCATAATTATATCAGGAATTATCGTAAATATTTTTTTAAATCTAAACTATTAATTTTGTATCAATCGCACCTTGTCCATTTTTCAACACTGAAAAGTTGACATGGCTCGCCAAGTTGCCACCATATATGCCATGTAAATTTTATAAAAAATGATAAATATCACTTTTAAACCCCAAATTATTTCCACATTTAATTATATCTTGAACTATAGAAAATGCTTTTTAACCCACGATCGAGCTATTGGTTTTGTATCAATTGTACCCTATATCCATTTTTCGGCTCTGAATGAAAAATTAACGTCCCATGCTGGATAGCCATAATGTATTTAACAATTTTACAAAAACGTCATTTTTGCCATGCAAGTTTTTAAAACAATTGTTAAGTACATAGTGACAATTCGATATGCGACATAGGGTACAATTGATACATAATCAATTATTCGTGGTTAAAAAATATTTCTAATAATTTATGATATAATTGATAGCATGAAAATAGTTTGAGGTTTAAAGTGATCTATATCATTTTTTGTAAAACATATGTGGCACACATCATGGCAATGAGACGAGCCACGTCAATATTTTGGTGCCGAAAAATGGATGTGGGGTTTAAGTATATAAATCAATAGTTCAGGGTTTAAAAAATTATTTTCGACAGTTTAGAATGTACTCATCCTATCTACCAAAAATATGCAACAATTGTCTTATTATGTGTCCACAAAAACTATGTCAGTTTTCTTTTTGAACAATCATCCTTATAATTTATCCTCACAATACCCTTATTTACAAAAAAAACTACCCATGCCCTACCATCTTAGCTTACTATTTGCCCTTGATGGGACACTATGATGCAGGGAAGCGTCTAATCCGTTGATTAAGATTCACAAAATACTGAAAAAGAACGCAGATAAAAGTGAAATTCTATTAATTTTCTATTAAATAACGTATATTTAAACTAGCTAAACAAGCCATGCCCATAATATGATACAAAGGACATAATTAAATGAAAGCCCAAACAATTACAATAACTAATAAATTAAAGACTTCAACGTCATTATGATTCTCCAAATTCAGTGTAATATGGGTCGAGAGTTGTTGGCCCACTTCTCTATGTAGGATATTGGTGTGCTCAGTATTAGGGATCCATTGGTAAAATTTGGTTACGAGCTCAATATCGTAATATTTTGTTACCTTCTCATATTTTGGCCCATTACTGTTCTTGCTTTTCCGTAGAAACTATGGGCTAGTAAGACAAATTTATGGGCGCAATACCAAATGAAATGAGCTTATCTATAGAAACAAGCTACATAATCCACATCGGCATCCCCTTCTCATAGATGATATTATACTAAATCAGTTATTATTCAAACAATTCTCAATTTACATATACACATGGTCACAATTGACCTTAACTATCTACAACAATACTATTAGGGATGTCAATCGGGCCAATCCGCTCATGTTCAGGCCAACCCTATCGAGTTGTAGGGCTATTCGGTTACGGGTTATTCGGGTTGTGATTTTTTCGGACTAAAAATTCTCAAGCCCAATCATAAATTATCGCATTTTGGACTAACCCGTCGGACTAATCGGACTCAAAAAAATTTATGATTATTTTAATTAATACATTAATCTTGATAATTATATATTTATAACTAATAAATACATCCATAAATAAATGTAATGTCAACTCAAAAATAATATGTAACTATTAGAGAAGTAAGAACACACATTTCCATGAATGATTATCATTTTTAAAAATTTGAATCTAAATATTTTATATTAAATGTTATAGTAAAATATGAAAAAAATGAAATGATGAATATAACTTTCGAATATTGAATTAAAATGCAATTTTAGATACATTTGAAAAAACAAATCTTATTGTACCAACTTTCAAAAATTTGAAAAAATTAAAGTAATGAAGTTTTAAAACTAAATAACGAGATCTCACTAATTTTCGGTCGACCCTATGGGGCTCGGGCTGTCTTCGGGCCTATTTGGTTTAGGGTCATTTGGATTGTGTTATTTTTCAGATTATAAATTTTCAGCCCTACCCTATCAGATTGTCAGATTAATCGGGCTAACCCATGAATTTCTGATTAAATTGACGTCCCTAAATAATTTATTCTTCGAGAGCCTCAAAATAGGTCTGATGTTATATTTAATAAAAACTCATAAAAATTATGTATCAAATTGATATCACTTAAAGGCTGTGTTAGGAATTTATATTTGTCCAATAAAATATGTCTAGAGAGTGTGGGCTTGTCGGATTATCGGGCCAAGGTGTTTTAGACCGAATGGATGTTTTGGTTGGACTTGGATTTTCATACTAACTCCAAACAGCACGTTCTTATATGTTGTGGGCCTTGTGGCCATTGATATTGGACATTTTTTTAATCATATATTTGGTGGTTGTATATTGATTTATTTTATGGAAAAAGATAAATGTATATAATTGTACATATATAATACTTTTAAATTTTAAATTTAACTAAATCGGTTTTATTTAAATTAATTTCATTACTAATTATATTATTATTTTTACTAATGTTTCTATTATATTTTCAAAGATATGATTAAAAAATTGGTTTGATAGATCCTTCAAACAAAACTACAAAATTGATTTAGAGATAAATATGTAGATATCCAATGGAAAAGTTAATATTTTTCTTAATATGCAGATATCTAATTTGAAAGATTTATTTTTTCTTAAATTATTGTAGAAGGGTAAATATATAATATACTAATTTATTTTAAATTAAATAATATTTATAAATTAATTTAAATATAAAATATTATAAAAAATTCATTATATATATACAATTTATGTACATTTATCACTACTCTTATATTATTAACGTATGTTTATAATACTAAAATAATTTGCTTAATAAATATACAACTATAATACATTTTTTCAGTTAATGAAACGATTATATTAATCATTCCAACTAAAAAAAAGAGAAAAAATTAGTCAACTTTTAACATGTGGCACTATGCAAACTTCCGCACCATCTTGAAATTTATTACTCTTTTCGTCCTGGTAAAAATGTCACACTTGTGGATAATACGAGATTTTATGAGCTTTTGTTTATGGTGTATAAATAGAAAGAAGAAAAGTTATTATGTTTATTAATGATGATAGAGAAACTAGTAATGTGAGAGAAAAAATTATTAGTTATATGAATGATATGAAAGAAAAAAGTTGTTTAGAATATAAAAACCTTTTTAAATATGGAAGTATGTCAGTTTTAGTAGAACAAACTAAAAAAGAAGTGTGACATTATTAATGAGATGAGACAGCAGGAATATATTTCAAATGCATTGCAACATTTAAGAGTGGTTTTCATTTAAAATATCAAAGTGTAAACAAAAGCAAAAAGAAAATGAAAAGTTTTGTCAAAATAATGCTAAAAACCGACAGGACTTTGTTATGAAACAACCCAGTTTGCTCCACGTTCATAAAGGCAGGTCGCTTTCACATGAGTGTACATTATAGATAAACAAATAATCAATGGCTTCAGAAAGAAATAAAAAACAAATATCAACAAAATAAAATATTCCATTTACACCAAAAAAGAAGATCCAACGCGCACATCCTGCGATCTCCCAAAGCGAAGTGGCCAAATTTTGATTGTTATACGTCTCTCTTCCGTCGTCAATTTAACCACTCTCTCTCTCTACACACTCACAGAGAACAGTGCTCGATTCTAGTTCGGAAGAATCAATGGTGGACCTAAAAGCAGGAAGCAGGCCGCCGTGGGTGGGGTTAGGCGCGGCGGTGTGGGTGCAGATAGCAGCGGGAAATGCCTACACTTTCTCTCTCTACTCGCCCTCTCTCAAATCAGTTCTGGGCTTCAGTCAGCAGCAGCTCACAATTCTTGGAGTCGCCAATGATATAGGCGAAAATGTTGGGATTCTTCCCGGAATCGCCTCCAACAAGCTCCCTCCTTGGTCTGTTCTTCTCGTAGGTGTTTTTGCCTCTTTTTTCGGGTATGGTGTTATCTGGCTCGCTGTTAGCCAGACTGTTCCCTCCATGCCTTATTGGGTTGTAAGTTCCCTTCATCCCTTTCTTATTGGGTTGTCATGAAGTTGGATTATATGTATTGTAAAATAATTGTGACCGCGAGTAGTTAAGAATCCTGTGGTGGACCTATGCCTCACCTAATCGACAAATTCTTCCTAGGTTGGAAGAAGCCTTCAATTTCCAGTAGTAACAAGTCTGGGGGCTCTCTCAGCTAATTTGTTTAATTTTAGGCTTTTAGCTATTGAAAAAATTGCTTCTGGTATTCAAATTTGATCACTGAAATACTATGATAGCAATGAAAACTTTCGTAAAATGATGTATTGATAATAGCAGCGTCTAGGTCAGAAATACCGTAATTGAATATTAGTGAGGGAGAAGATTATTAAGACGAACTAAAAATACTTGGCCATTGAGTGACTGTTGTTTGGTCGAAATGAGAGTCCAAGAAAAGGAAAGACTACAATTTCTAAAAATCGTACAATGCATTCTTCAATGGGCAAAGAGAACACATTATATGAGTATAAAATTCCTTTTCACTGTGTAACCTGATTTGTGTTCTTGATGACAACTTACTATTCATGTATACATCTTCTAGTCGCTTTTTTATGATGAGATGTTCTACCTAATATCTGATTACTGTTGCAGTTGTTTTGCGCGTTGTGTATTGCCACAAACAGCAGCGCATGGCTTGGCACAGCAGTCCTTGTCACCAACATGAGGAACTTTCCTCTCAGTAGGGGCACGGTTGCTGGGATACTAAAAGGTTATGTTGGTTTAAGTGGTGCCGTCTTCACAGCGGTGTTCACTATGGTCCTTAATGGTTCAGCTTCAAGCCATTTGCTACTCCTAACACTCGGGATTCCAGCTATAGGACTGGCAATGATGTACTTTGTCCGCCCCTGTACCCCGGCCTCTGGAGAAGACTCACGGGAACGTGGCCATTTTCTTTTCGTGCAAGCAGCTAGTGTTGCCCTCGCCGTTTATCTTCTCACCACGACCATTTTAAAGGACTTCTTATCTCTTGGAAATACAATCTCCTACACATTCATTGCTGTGATGATTATTCTTTTGATGGCTCCTCTAGCGATTCCCTTGAAAATGACTTTGTTCCCCGTTATTAGTAAGAAACAGGGCGAGCAAGCTGATTTAGTCGGTGACAAAGGTGATTCAAACACAATGGATCCTCTACTGACCCCATCTTCATCAGCAACCAATCTTGGAAGTTATGAGTCTGAAGATGTCTCGGAGGTGGATATGCTTCTTGCTGTGGGTGAGGGTGCAGTTAAAAAGAAAAGGAAACCTAGGAGAGGAGAGGACTTCACATTTCGTGAAGCTATTGTAAAGGCCGACTTTTGGCTTCTATGGTTTGTTTACTTCTTTGGAGTTGGCTCGGGAGTGACCGTCCTTAATAATTTAGCCCAGATTGGTGTTTCGCTTGGTGTCAATGATGCTACCGTATTGTTGAGCTTATTCAGCTTTTGTAACTTTTTGGGTCGCCTTGGAGCTGGAGTCGTCTCGGAACACTTTGTGAGGTAAACTTACATATTCTACTTGGTATCTTACTTTCACTTTGATTGTTCATTAGCTCCAGATTTCGAAATTTTATTTCAATGGTTTCTCCAAATATGTAAATTTTCTTGCTAGAGGGACTTGAACTTGTGGGGAGATAGAGTTCTCTCAAATACCCACATAAACCCCTCTCTTGATTCTTACTATTGGATAAATTTGTACGAGGGAAGTATTGTGTGAGATGGTCTGATCGGTGGTCAAGATAAGTCAGAAAGGTCCTGGCCTGAATCTAAAGATTATAGAGCACCTGAAATATATTCCATTGAATACGGACTTGAATCAGGATATTTGACCCGTGTGAAGGAACTTTACCCATCAAACGGTCTTACAAAAGGCTCTGTGATTTGTGTATGCCTCGTTTCTAAACGCTGAGGTCATTGAAAGGTTGTTCACCATTTCACCCATTGCAGGTCGAAAACAATTCCTCGGACATTTTGGATGGCAGTGACACAATCAATCATGATCCTGACGTTTCTTCTATATGCTTCAGCCATGAATGGCACCCTCTACGCTGCAACAGCATTGCTAGGGGTTTGCTATGGCGTCCAGTCTGGTATAATGATCCCAACCGCATCCGAACTCTTTGGGCTGAGACACTTTGGCATAATATTCAACTTCATGCAGCTGGGAAATCCTGTTGGGGCGCTTCTCTTCTCCGGTTGGCTTGCTGGTCAGGTATACGACTCAGAGGCTGCTAAGCAGCTAGGGTCCTCGTGCATTGGTCTGAACTGCTTTAGGCTCACGTTCCTTGTCTTGGCGGGGCTTTGTGGCATGGGAACTTTGTTGAGCATAGTTCTCACTGTAAGACTAAAACCGGTGTACCAAATGCTCTATGCTAATGGCTCCTTCCGCCTGCCTCAGAGCTCCGGCCACTGATTACGAGAGGGTTTATGAAATCATAGACTTATATGATCATGTGGTGAACATCATCATCTAAGTTATTACCTCTTGGAATTTTGCTATGTAAAATGGCATGAGTTTTATATTATAGATAAGCCTACCACCATGTCTATATTGTGAAGAGAAGAACAAAATTTAGATGACATAATTAATATACAGAGTTGTCTGTTTCTGTATTTGATGCTCTAATTTGTTGTCATTGTGTTTTTCTTCTTCTGCATGTGTTTGAAGGTGTTCTGAATTCTGACATCATTTTCACTGATAGCAAGTCGGTAGCAAATAATAATGGGCATTTGAGCACAGATGAGCCCAGGCCATTCATTTCTTTTATATGAAGCTTGATAGGACAACCTGATACAATGGGATCTTAATCTAATTATATGTTATTACAATCTGAATAACGTTCGTCTTGTATTCATTCTTAAAGGAAATAATATACATAACTACCCACAAGGATAATTTAGGAAGAGATTACTCATAATCTTTCCTTAATAATAAAAGATTTATTGGTTGTTCTGCATCTCATAATCAAGGAAGGGATTTACTCTTAATGAGTGATGCGAGTATGGATCTTCAGTTTAATGATGATTAGTGTCTACTGATGCTGCACATTGTTGTCACTCTTTTCTTGAATTCATCAACGGAACATTTCGTTTTCCTGCAAATGACTGATGCCAGATTTCCTCATATTGTTCTTCTTTTTCGAAATTTTGATTTGAAAATTTGGATTCCAACTATTATACTTTGAAATTGTGGGCACAAACGTAGAAGAGAAGGAATGACCAAACAGGGATTGAAAATTGGTGCTTGAGAGAGACTAAAGGGAAAAAGTGGCCATACCCCTTGTTTAAGGTGATGTTCCTATAAATATTGGGCAACATAGTCACACTTTTTCCATAGGAGTGAAACAAAAGGGATTATTGTGTTGATGAATTCTTTGCGCACTCTTGGCTTGCCAAAAAGCTGTAGTGTGGGTCATTCATAATTTCCACCCACTCCCATTTCTACCTTTCAACAAATTAAATTTGGATTCAATCACACAAGTATTACCTTTGACTTTTTAGGGAAAATATATGTTCAATGGATATCTATAGTTGGCCTAACTTCCAACAAGTTTAATTTCAACATTCGGTAATGGTAACTTTTTTGCTGCTACATTTGATACATTTTGGGATTATAAAAGCGGTTTCAAATATTATGCAATATCTTATGTGAGCACTGCTTTTATTTAATTCACATTATTATTAAGTTTTTTGTTTTATCATTTTGGTTTGATTTTAATACCTTAAAATTATTATTAACGTCATTAATTTTACAAATTACATAAAAATAAAAACTTGATTTGTCCATTTTTATAATAACTTTAAATAAATAAATAAAAGACCAACATTCATATATACACATTCATGTATATGCTACTCTAGAATAATAGATGTTTTCAAGTACTTTGTTTTACCTTTATATAAGAAAGTGAACATGCAATACTTTGTTTTTATCCTTGTTCTAGGACAATCTATATAACAGATGTTGTGTCATTATATTATTTAACATGACGAACTAAATATTCATCTATATCTCTATAATTGAATCTGAAATTTGTTAGAATTGCACATTATGTACATTTAACCAACTCTTTGACACCGCCTCATAAAAAATCTCTTTGACACATCAGCTCGTAAGAAATACTGAATTATCAGTTTTAAATCATTAGTCAATCTAATCACATTCACATAGACAGAGTACTAAGATCCCAAACAAATCTGTCTCTGGACATTACAAAGTAATTTCTCTATATTATACATAATTTTATTTTATTTCAGCATGCACATGACACTTGTATGATAACAATTCATGTAAAATCAAAGGAAACAGGTTAGAAAATAGAAGTCCTAAATAGTAAACACGAGACAATAAAGTAAGAAAACTCATCCTATGCAATACAACTTTATGTGTACACAATTGAAATTTGTAATAAGCCTAAGTGGAACCATAACCACTTTACCGTTGGAACTGGTCGATAGTCGATGCTACACCTAATGAAATACAACACCTAATATCACATACACGATTGTGTGTACCATGAGACATGAGTAAATTTATGACGTGACGATCGTGAGAAAAAAAATTAAAACTAACCAAGATTCCTAAATCGATCAAACCGTAATGGTGTGGAAAGAGCCCTAAAAAACCAATCTCTCACCACTCAAATTGAAAAGTCGAAATTAAACAAAAGATTAAAAAGAAAATATAGTACTAAAATGCCACCAGTGGTTAATTTCAAGTAGGTTTCAAGTTCTGAAACATGGAATCCCACCTGATATCTTCAACTGCAGGGGACCAGTACTCATCATAATCCTCTCCCTCCTCCTTCCGATCACCCTCCTCGGCCTCGACAGGGTGATCGCGCGCCCACGGGCTCGAGAAGCTATCGATTCTCGAGCTATGGAAGAACATGGGGCTCCCATTGGTCAACAGGAGCGGAGCCCTGCCTGCAAGGGCCCCACTCCTGCTTGCCAAGGAGATCCTTTTGTTCCTCCTCAGCAATGCGCTGCCCTTCCAGCGCGCGCTATAGCTGTGCCTGGGCACAAGCGCGAGGGCAGAGTCCTCGCGTGCTCGAGCCCATGGCTGGCGGAGGTACTTGGAGAAGCACCTCTTGGTCCGCTTGATGGCGATGAGGATCCGGGATACTGGCTGCGGGTATCCCACCTTTTCCTTCCTCGCGAGCTTGAGGATCTCGAGGCGGTGTTTAGCTATCGAGATCCCCATGCTCTGGAGGAATTCGTGGTTGAAATAGGAGATGTCGCCTTCCTCGAGCTCGTTTTGAGCGAAGGACAGGCCGTATTCGTAGACGAGGGTGGGCTCGAGCCCTGTTTTTGAGAGCCAAGAGAACCAATCCATTGGAGTAAGTGTGTGTTTGCGTGTATGAAAAATTTGTATGTTTCAAACTTTGGTAGTGTGGAAACGGTTATAGGCCAGCCAACCTATATATGAATTGTAAATTGTGAATTTTATAAAAATAAAAATACATATCTTGTGAGGCTTGGGGTAGGAGTATGGGACGAAAAGTGGGGGCTTCAAGGCTATTTATTGCTCCCTCTCCCGAAAAATAAATAAATAAAATGTGAATCAAAACTTTTATTGATGCATGAGTGAGGAGTAATATATATGGAATATTATTTCAAAATATATAGATATATGTATTCGCCATCAATCACGGCTTCAGTAAAGGCAGTCTAAAGCCCCAGTGCCTCCTTTTACTTTTTTGAATTTTTGTTGTGAATCTGTGACGGATTAAAAGATAATTATACCCCTTGGATCTAATATATGAGAAAAACTATAGTTTAATACATTGAATTTGTCGAAATATCTGTCACAAATCTCAACAAATTATCAACATTTACTTGAGTTAGCAGCAAACGAATTATTAGTCATTAATGTCACGTAGTGAATCAATTCGGTAAGAAATTAAGTATGCTAAGTAAATCAAATAACAAGACAAAAAGTAATGAATAAAGAAAGTAATTTGTTAATGTGTACCAAAATGTATAATGAGTGGTTAATGTTGAATTAGCCCCACAGGAACTGCTATTGTGGAAAGGGAAGAAGCACTAACTAAAAGCAGCATTTGTTTGTTGTCAACTTTCAAAGTAAATATTTCTGATTTATATATATTTAAATACTAATATCAAAAGAGAAAAAAGGATAAAGAAAAAAGATGTAATAGTTGCTTTAGACCACAATTAGGGATTTGGTAGGAAAAGCAAATCCTAACAATTGACCAAGAATCAACTTTCTGTGAGCAATACAAAATGGGGAAGCAATACAATTTTCCTTTTTACTACTATTATAGTTATTATATTATTTAAGTGCCTTGACTTTCAATTTTAATTTGAAGTAGGTAATTTTCCTGATACCATCCCTAACTAATCTCCCATTATGCAATTAATTCGAATCAGGAAAAGAAAGCAACTTTATAATTTTAAATTTCAGCCTAATTATGTAGAGCCAGATTAGAATAAACAACAGAATCAGCTTAGGTTTAAATGATAGTAAAAATGAATATTATTTCTAATAATTGGTATGTGTTCGTGGAAGGGTACTGAAATAGAATAGTAGTACATTTTATTTTTATGATTTTCATTTTAGTTAGAGGATTGAAAAATGAGATTTTACCATTGTAATACCACTAATTGTAAGATCTTGATATGGTCTTTTTTTTTTTTTTTTTTTGAAATCATGTGTTGTTATATATTATTATTGTATGTCTATTCGTCCCTGAATGTAATCCTTCAAATACACAATTTTATGAGAGTCTACAATTTCATTCCAGATAAACAAATCTAATAATAATAGGACCTCGTCAGTTTAGAGCCACAAAGATTACTAGATTAGTTCGTGCTAATTAATTACTAGCTAATGGAATTATAGAATGTCTCTAATATTCTTTCCAAACATCATTTTTTACTTCGAAATGCAATGATTTACATATCCCTACAACTAACGCAACTTTTATGAGTCATGCTAAACAACAAAAAGAAAATAAAAAAGGGACATGAATGAAATTAGAGGTTGAGTTCACGAGCTCCAAAACGACAAAGAATAGAGTCGTATTGTCTCCCATGTGATAAGGCTATGGTTACGAATAGTTGGAGTTTTTGCAACAAACAAAAGCGTATGTTTACTGCCTTCATGCCTTGACTTGTCATACATATATTATATATACCAATCTTCTTCACAAAGATGCATGGAAGCCCATGCCCAAAACTATACACATTCTATCTAGCTGTGTTTACGATTGAAATTTACTATAAATTATTTTTAGAAAGTAGGGACACGCTTCTTTATATATATAATACGTTTTTTTATATAAAAATTACTTTTATATATACCCACAAGATTGCTTCTTTTATAATTATATAATGATTTTCATATATTACAACGATACTTGATTCATGATACTTGGGGATATCCATGGTGAAATTGATTCCTAATTTCAATGATGAAATTGATGACATGATGGACAACTTAGACAATAGGCTTTAAAAAATCTTAATATAATGATGGATGTTTAAATATCAGTTTCATATTTATGCAAAAAAAAAAATAGAAGGGTCAAACTTGTAACAAATTGAAAAATTATTGGAACTTTTAAAAGTTTGGGATCCACATTGCAATTATCTTAATAAAGGGATAACCCTCGTCTTTGAATATCTTTTTTTTTTTTTTTTTTTTCAATAGCCTGTGTGTTAATCCGAATGATCGGTAGACCTTGCCCTTAATTAACTGATGATGGTTATTGTTAGAATTGACCCATTATATTAAACTAATTTTTTTGTATGTCAATAATAAATAAAAAAATTATTAATCGGTATATAAATTATACTGTGGTAAACAAATATTATTTAATAATTATTTCTAACAAACAAAGATGGGTCATTATCTTGATCTTTTGTTATGATCCCGGTGAAAAATATACAAAAGAAAATAACGGTGGAAAAGAATTTAGCAAGTAAAACGCAATGATTCTGGAAAATATTTTCTAGCTTTATGGCGGGAATTAATTAATATAATTAACCATGAAGCATCTTGGCTTGGCATTTAATTAGAGCATCTTGAAGTAGTAGAATTAATGAATGCTGATAATTATATTAGTTTATTGCATGCGCATGGGGATATAATGATGCATGTAGGATCGTTGAAATGTAAACTTGTACAACTAACCTGAAATTAGTTTAATGAAGTTGCCCGTGACACATGATACCAAATAAGAAATTAATTGTGAGTCACATGATGAGAGAGAGAGACTTCATTAACTAATTAGTTTATCATTCACATTCCACGGTAGTACTCATGGTTAGATGACTATATAGGAAAAGCATTTGCAATCTTTATCATGCACACACATCTAGATTATATTTGTGTGCAGTGTTTCTAAATTAATATTCTAAGTTATATATGATGATGCTTGGAGATTTAACCTACTTTAAGTGATAAGATGAATTAGATCGGACGTGCTTCAGTGCATCCGATGCACGGTCCTAATTAAAGATTTGTAGAATATGATTTTACTTGGGAAAAAACAGAAAACCAAGTAGGAAATTTGCATTTTAATTGGATCAATGAAACATGTTTTGGGCTTAAACTATAGTTGGGGCCTAATTGTTACTGTTAAAATCCCATTCCGCTCATATTTAAGTATCAAGTTTGATGAAAAGTTTGCTAAAAAAGCTATTAAGGAAATTTTAATCATAAGCCCATTAATACTAAATGTCATTACTATATAATATATACCATTCAAATTATCACTTCAAAATTACCACATAAATTAAAAGTATTGCAAAATAAAATAACATGGTGCTCACGAAGAAGTACTTTGTCCACTTTAATGCAAAGTTTTGCGTCTATAATCATAAGTTAATTAAACTGAACAGTTACCCATCAAATTTTTCTATAACTTGTGATTATGTTTCATAGCATCGAGGGCAAAATTGGAAGTTGCAAACACCTTGTTGTACACAATTAATATCCCATGAAAAATTATTATGCTAAATTATCTTGCTCTCTCTTATGTATAAAGACTAAAGAGCATAGAGATTATATAGGTTGGAGGTTCTATGTATTCACTAGGGTTTTAAGTACAAAATGCATAACCTATTTCAATACTATTTATATTTTATTTTAATAAGAGGCTATAACTAGAGAAGAATGAATAAACAAAAGAGTGATTTTAAACAGTCACATTATGGTTGCCCACACACGACTTGTTTTGATTATATTAGACCAATTCAGTTAAAATTGGTTTACCTAATGAAATTAAATTTATAATCTCTCTCTAAAATTGGTAGGAAAATGACTATTATGTAAATGAATATTAATGTATTATTATTTTTTCGAATACATTAACTATTATACTTTTGTGTGGGTGGTCAAAATGTGGCCGCTCAGCTTAATTACGTCATTCTTGATAATATCGCACTTGAAATCTCGATAAACAAATTACTATGAACTAACTAAAATCATACTACCTCTTTTTTTTTTTAAGTAATAATAAGTAAGTCATTAATTTGATAAACGACAAACTAAATACTAAGGCATCATATTCACCACGATTCATCTATTTTTAATATTTATTGTACTTAAAGTTGAGCCAACAACTAATTATGAAACTTGCATGGTGCTTTAGTTAGTGGACAATCTCAAAATATAAATAGATGTTTGAGGGAATTAACCAACTATGCAAATATAATATAGATATCATATATTAATAGATGATTTATATGATACCCACTATTTGTAAGCATCAATAAGGTGTAGTCTAATTTTTTTTCTTTTTTATTTATATATCAGAAGTTATGATCAAAACCATGGAATTTATAATTTACACAAAAAACAATCTACTAATTTTGTTGAAAAGAAAATTACTAACTCAGATTAGGCGTCAATGATGCCACAAATAATGTGCGGCATATAGATCCTCTAAATAAGTATATATATCCCGACACACTATCATTAAATTTTAATACTAGCCATAAATGTGACATTGACGCAACATATTCAAGTGTTCTTCTTCTTGTTGAAATTTATTTCAATTGCTCCTAGCTTATTTTTCAACTCATTCGCTAACTAAATTTCAATAATCTTAGGTGGAAACCATCGGTCAAACCCACCCATTTCTTGATTTTGACCATTACCATTTCCTTCCATTTTGGGCTTTTGGGCCCTAAAGTACCAAACCAGCCTTTCTGCTTCGTTTTGCCGATCCTATTTTTAGATTTAAAAACGCTCAAAAGTAATTCTACCAATTTTGTCCACGATTAGATATTTTTTAGGTTCGTCATGTTGTAAGATGTTTTCTACGCCAATATAGGCAAACTATGCAAGTAAAAAAGTATTACCTTTTTTTACTAGTGAGGGAGAAATGATTTTGATTTGAATCATAAACCTTGCTCTTTAGTCTTTATAAAATAGAGAACATATTATTAATCGGGGGTAGTCCACTGATAGAGTATGTGTTTGTAATCGGAAAATCTCAAGTTTAAATTTCACAAATGTTATAGAAAATCAAATTCATCTCACGTGATTTCTCTTACTGTGATTTATTTCTCTTGTGTAATTTTTTGGATATTACATGGAATTAATATTTAATTAGAGCTAATTTGAGAGAAAGAGAAGAGAATTGTGCTCACTTGTCTTAAAATGTACTCTTTCCATTCCATTCTACATGACTTAAAGGTCCTAGGTATGTATATTACAAAATATAATTTTTGTGACTATAAATTAAAAAAAATCCTAATTATTTCTATTTTTTTAAAATACTTTTTGGAATTGAGTCACGTAATGAGACAGAGGGAGTACAGTTTTTCTTTATTTTATGATTAAAAGTTGTGTTTGAGAAAGAATAAACCACAGGTTCTTTAGCCTTTATACTCATGTCCGATCTTAAATACAAAAGTATTTAGAAATAAATTATTTCTTAAAAAGAATATGACTAGTGAAATAATATGTTAAATGGTTTATATAATAAAACCCCCTCAAAAGACGACGTCGTTTTCACAAATATAAAAGCCGCCACAAATCCTAGTCATATGTGCTGCAAAATTTGTCACTTATCTAATGATCATACTCATGCCGACTCATGAAAGTTAATTTTTATTACGAAAATATATATTTTGAAAATTGACATAAGCATAACATTTTTTTTTTGTTTATTTAAAAGAACAATTTATTTCCCACTATTTAAACCAATCTTGCACACATAAACAAAAATTAATATCTAAATCAATAGCTTTGCCGTAAAATTCGGTTATTAGTTTATACTTGGTAGACGTAAACTATATTGATAAAATTTTAAAAGGTATTCTTAAAAGCTAAAAGTTAAAGAAATAGAAAATGCATATCTAGCTTTAAATTATATGCTTTCTTTTCAAGAAAAAGATGCTCATTTAAAATTACAAACACTTATTTCATTCGTTTCTTTATTCTATTCAATAGACGTTACTCATGTCTAGTATTTAAGAATATATTTATAATTTCATTTATATATGATAACATTTCATATTAAATCTTGACTTGCGGGACGACTTTTAAAAGTAAGTCCAAATATTACAAAAGCAATGTAAAAATAGCTTTTAGACACAGCGCGTGTCGCTGCATTCCGCCTGACGCGTGGACCAATAGGAGAGATAGCCTCTTCTACGAAAACTGCTCGTACCGTACAGGCAGGCGGCACCCGAGATCTTTTCACACTATTTATTCTCCCCAACTTTTTCTAGTTTATCGCGAGAAATTCAAAAGATCGCGTTGGGAATTGGAGGAGTTTAAGGTGGTGGGTAGGGCAACGGGCCGACTGACGTGACTGTCACCCACCTCAACTTGCTAATCCCCAAAATACCCCTAGTTTTGCTTTTAATATCATGGTTGCCCTTTTCCTTTTTCTAGTACTTAGTTACATTATTGGGCTGCCCCTTCCGATGCTCAACTAAATATGCATAGAAGAAAACATCGAGATTTTATGGAAATCGTAATCAAATTTGTGGGTCAAACTACAGTCATCATCTCTAGAAATTAGGGTAGCAATCATTTATTTACTAATAACCACGCTAATGCGTCCATAATAATATGGAAGTTTGTATATTACTAATACTATTTGAACATAGAAAAAATAAATTTTAAACAAAAAAATAAATTACAGTTAACACCTTATTTTATATAGTGTCTAAACTATGTAAATGAAACTGAGTGACAAAATTTAGTGTTTCAACTGCATTTTCTGCATGGATTTGCATGAGTTATTTCAAAAATATCAGGAACAACTTAGTATTTTTTTTCTTCCATGGTACCATACTTTTTTTTATTTATTATTTTTATAAATCTATGGCACCACACTTATTTAACCATATCTATATTGATATATACCGTTTTAAGTAATAAAGAAATTTGATTATGGTTTTTACGAGTCTCAGATTTTGTTTGGTAATTAAAAAATCTAATTATTATTTCCCACAGTATAGATGGGGACAATCAACAGAATTCAAGCAATTTAAACAAATATACTTATTAGGACAAGTTACCGTCATGGTCCCACAATATATCAAATTATCTTAAATTATTTCCTAATTTGTGAAAAGAAATCGGCCACATATATCATATTTGTACGGGAGCATTGTTCTTCGCATTCCATCTCGAATAAACTTAATCTGGTAACGTATATAATTAAATACTTAATGCAACGAAGAATTAATCTATCTACCTAACATATGTTTGGACTCATCGAAACCCTTCACGACATAACTCAACTATCATGTGACAAAATATGTAGTTGAAGAATGTCATTTTAATTGGAGCTTTCATTAAAAACCCATCCTCTTTGAGGTTCACATAAAACCTAGTTCACATCTTCGCCTTTTCTTCCTTCTTCACAATTCGCATACTTCACTCTCATGTATCGCTATCATTTAGTCCAATAGGAATTGCGTGTGAGACATTTATTATGTGTTATATAATAGATAGATAGATGGATCATATAATTCAGTATTAATAAACGTTAAATAGATAGTTTTTCATTGTCATCCAAACTGAAATATAGCCATTTCAAAAAAGATAATTTATATTAGTAGTTGTTTTACCTCTCATTATCTCATGTAGACTATTGCATATGGATATAGATTTATATCTATGATACCGAAAGTAATAATTGCATATTTCCATCGTATTAAAAAAAAAGAATTTAGTAGTTGTATACATTCTTCATACTTCACAAAGATATATAGTAGAAAATGAAAAAAAACGCAACTTAAAGTATATTTTGCCTACAAACATCATTATTCATTAGGGAAATAATTATAATAATTTAAAGTTAGATATGTTTACTTGACAACATACTTGTTGGGAGGAGTCAAATTAGATTGTGAATGGTAACTCGGAATCAATTTGTTGATTCTGTAATGAATTATTGAATAACATATAGTTTAGTCTATTAAAAATTATCTAACACTAAAGAAGTGGATTTTCTCATCGCCAAAGAAGAAATAAATAAGTCGTAGTGCTGATGGTTGGGTGTATATGGCGATATTGTCTCGTCCCTGTCAACTTGTGAAGATCGTGTAAGGTTTACATATTTGTTGAAGAGTTATATTAAGAAACCTTCTTGATGCTTTTTTTATAAAACAAAACAAACAAAAATTGTAGTGTGTCAACTATATGCCGACTGCCGATTATAAAACCAACTGATTAGTTATTTTTAACTGAATAATAAAACTAAGTAATTAAGTGTGAATCAGATTAGTAATTGGCTTATTTATGGCTGATTAAAATGTGGGCATTTGATTTGGTGGATAGATATTATTTAGATAAGATTGATAAAATTAGAGAATGATTTTTAATAATCAACTTAATCTTGGGCTAATAAATCATTTAACTGAATAAGTAGAGTCTAGGACAAGTTATATATCATGGGCCGAGTTAATAATATCTTAATAAAAAAGTTAAAAGAGTGACTCTGCCTCTAATGACCTTAGTCTCTATCACATTCACAGAGCTTTCCGGACAATTTTTATCAAGAAATGTGCCTTAATTAATAGTATATATTTTTGTCATTTTTTGAAGTATTTCATAAAGAATAAAGATAAACGTACGTACGTAAATTGTATATACATAATACCCCTAAAATTTAAAGCGAACCGGACCGGTTTTACTTGAACCGGTTTTATTATTAAATATATTATTTTATTACTAAATTACCTTTATTATATTTTTCAAATAATCATTGAAAATTTAATTTGAAAGATCCTCATCAATCCAACGATATTTGAAAAGATAAGCATCAATCGGCAATAAAATTTCGCTTAATTGATCACAGCGCAAGATATAAGCTAATTCGAAATTTTAGAACTTGGATTGGAGATCATTTATCATTCAGCTTGATAAAACTATACATTTTAGTTTTACTTCATATAATATGATTTAGTGCAAGTTATACTATTGAAATTTTCGAA
>JAYDZE010258291.1:0-19642 GCA_034509125.1 Monilaria moniliformis
GCAAAGGTGGATACTTTGCGGATATTAGACAAAAAGAAAGATGATGTTCTGCCTGGGTTTAAAGCTGCGTCAAAATCCGAGCACCAACTACAGAGGTATTCATTTATGCACCCTTCTTCCAACTTTGAAGCTCGACACCCTTATTTACAATTTTTAATGGCCTTGTATGGCATTTCTTCATAAATTTCACATTTCTTGCTATTTTAGCTTTGGTTGTTCATTTATTAGTATAACATGTTGACTTGTGTCGGATATTCGCAGATTCAATCCTCCCTCAATTCCAGAGGATTTTGTTCCCCATCATAAGTTTCCCGCTTCTGCTGATAATGACGGCAAGAGTGCTGAAATCCCTCCCACTGAGGTCCCACCGCCTGAGGATAACAATCTTAAGGTCTTGATTGAAGGGGTGGCAACTTTAGTTGCTCGCTGCGGCAAATTGTTTGAGGATCTCTCCAAGGAGAAGAATCAGTCTAACCCACTATTTGCCTTCCTTAGTGGGGGAAATGGTTCCGATTATTATGCAAGGAAGCTCTGGGAAGAGCGCCAAAAGCGTGGCGAACAACACAAATTATGGGAAGAGAAGAAGTCGAATAATTCAGAAAAGCTGACTGCTGAAAGACGTGGAGCAATTCTAGGAGAAAAAGCCCTTGAGAGAAATTCAAGAGATTCAAGCTCTTTGGTGGCTTCTGCTGCTTCTGTAAATGTTCAAATAAAACTATCAGATACATTCACCAAACCTACATCTGCAGTGAGTACCTCTTAATGGACTGGTTATCTCTGTTAACCGGGATGCTGAATACTTTTTTTTTTTGTGTGGTTATTTTTGTATTTCTAATAGAATGAGCAAGCAGATGTCAGAAAACCTTTCCAATATGACCCTGCAAAACAGATCAGATTTGAACAATTCTTGAAGGAGAAATTTGAAGGAGGTCTGCGAACTAAAGACTCTGGCGGTTCCAGTGATATGTCTGAAGCTGCTCGTGCTCGTGAAAGATTAGAATTTGAAGAAGCTGCAGCTGCAGTGCAGAAAGCAAATTTAGGTAACGAAAGGCAGGTGAACAGTCAGTTGCTTAAGGACCTGTCTGCTGTTTCAGGATTACAGTTCACTGCTGGTGGAGTAGAGGTATGTATATACTAATGAAGATTTCGTCCCGGGTATTATGTTAAGTAATCATGCTGACTATAATGCATTGCAAACATGATCTGGTATGCAGAAACATATATCTTCGCTGGAAGATGAATTGATAGCTAAAGCAATGTATCCAAAGCGGGAAGAGTTTCAGTGGCGACCTGCACCTATTTTATGCAAGCGTTTCGATTTGATTGATCCTTACATGGGCAAGGTATTCCATTTACACTTCATTGTTTCTGTTTTTCCGTTTATCCGATATTATCTCTTGCTTTCGTGACGACTGTGGCATTTGAAGACTATTAACTATATACATATCCTAACGTGCAGCCACCTCCTGCTCCACGTGTGAAGAGCAAAATGGACTCCTTGATTTTCATGCCGGATTCCATCAGAGCTGCAGATGTGGAAGAACATGCTCCTGGGGAGCGGAGATCATCTTCAATACCTCAAGGACACAACGGAAAGAAAGAAAAAGAAGTCATTGAGGAGGAAGTTGAGAATGAGGTGGAAGTCGAAAATGTTGAGAGGCCCGTTGATCTCTATAAAGTACTTACAACATCTCTGTCTATATTGTAACATCTACTAGTGTTATTGCTACTTGAGTTGCTTATTGATGCTCGTTGTTTCTGCAGGCCATCTTTTCTGATGATTCAGATGGTGAAGAAGAAAGTAGCACATCGAATCAAGTGGAGGATACAGAAAAGAAGATCGAAGCTGCAAATACGACTCTTAACCGTTTAATGGCTGGGGACTTCTTGGAAACACTGGGGAAAGAGCTAGGTTTATTGGTTCCTCCGGAGATGCCACCGCCCGAAAATAAAGCTGGCAAAAGAGCTGCTACCGATGCAGATGAGAGAAACGAGAGCCCTCTTCCGGCTAAAATGGCAATGCCAGCTGATCAAAAGGCAGGCCAAAGTTCCACAAATGGAGTAAGCACACATCACTCAGATGGTAGTAAGTTTGTAGATAATAAAGAAAATAAATCCAGCAAGGCCCGTGGAGAAGATGCGCATCCGAGCAGTGGCAAAGCTTGCAAATTGAGCAGTAGTAGTTCTTCAGAAGACGAGAGGAGCAGAAAACACTCAAGGAGTCGCAGGCGTAAGAGCAGGAGAAGCAGGAGTTCAGATACTGACTCATCCGATGACTCTGATGTTCGAGAACGACACCACTCAAGGTCGAGGAGAGACGACAAGGATACCTCTAGGGGAAAGAGCAGCAGCAGCAGAAGGCACTCGAAGCACGGGAAACACAAAAGTAAGGACTCTCCAAGCCGATCACATCGAAGCTCTGGGCACGAAAGACACAAAAGAAAGAAGAAACATTAGGAAGACTGAGGTATATACACTAAATTGGATCAGCACCACATCAAACTAGGATCTCTGGGTTCTTTTAGATTCTGGAGTTGGATTTACTCAGTGAATCATGTTCTAAAGCCTCCCGACTCTCTGCCTATAATCTTCATCGTGTTATTTGTTAGAAGATAGAGCAATTGAATATAGATAGCAGATTTGATGCATTTATAGAGATGAATGACTTGAGTCCATGAATATTGCTTGTATGGTTTCTTGATCAGTTGCATATGTATACGGACAAAGAGAAGTTTCAGCTTATTCCTTTTTATATATCAGTGTTTGGGGAAGTTGAGCATGAGACAGTCTGAAATGGGACAAGACAAGATCGAGATTCAAATTCATATTTCAATGATATACTTGCAATCCACAAACACTTGTTTGGCTTGGCTGTTTACGTATTTTAGATTTCATCATTGACACAAATATAGAATATAAAATATAAAATATAAAATATAAAATATAAAATATAAAATATAAAATGAACAGAATTTTCATTTTTCAAAAATACAGTGGACCGTTATGAATCGGGGGATTTGAACCCGACGTGAATCGAACACGCAACCTTCTGATCTGGAGTCAGACGCGCTACCATTGCGCCACGGATCCTGTTGTTTATACTTGCTAACAATAATTACTTAACATATTAACAACACAATCAAATCTTATAAACGTTCTAACTATTATTCAAGGGGACATTGTAGAAAAATAAAAGAGAATTTGGACTTTTTCTTTATTGTTTTTTCTCTTCAGACCATATAGATGCTTGATATGATGGAATAGAATGACAAAGAATGGAATAAAAGTACTACGTGAGGGGGAATGAGGTGCTTGGTATGATAGAATGGACCTCCATTTTATTCGTCTTCATTTAATTCTATTATACCAAGCATCTTTTAAAGGATTTATTTATTTTAGTTTTGGTTTTCTTCGCGTTTTTAATGCACAAAGAGCAGGCTGCTAATTTTATTATTAACTAATAATCCTAACAACCCCAAAAACCAAATAAAATTACTTTATTGGTCAATCAACTCTCCTTTAATTATTTATTTATTACTGCTTTTTGAAGAATGCCGCCACATATATAATATTTATTTTCTTAATTAAAATTAGCAGCAAGCACCAACTCTAATATACATGTTATAAGTAGGGTACCTAGCACCAACTCTAATATACATGTTATAAGTAGGGTACCTACTATGAAAATGTCTATTCATAATACATATAATAAGTTAACATTGCATATTCTAAAATTAAAATGGTTTATCAGTTCACCATTTTCTGAAAAAATTTAATGGATAAATACGAATAATTGTCTGAGAACAAAAGTTTCAAGTAGAATTTGCGATATTCCTTTTGTCCACGCACGTGTTTAACTTTTCTGCAGCCTTAATCATTAATTAGCAGGAAGAATTCGACTAATTAATCAAGATTTTGTCTCATTTTATCGTCACAAATCTCCTTTTAATCATGATATTAGAAATTTGATGTTTACTCTAATTTCACATGGTCTATTGGACTATAAAAACAAAAAGGGTGAGGATTTAATATTCATAATTAGATTAATTAGCTCAGGTGTCCTTTTCTTCTATTACCTAATATAAATTTTTTAATCATTAACTCTCTCTCTCTCCCTCTCTCCGTCTCTCCCTCTCCCTCTCCACCTAGAAGTCATCTGCTTTGTATTACCGTTGACATATATGTGCACTGAACGTGTCTTGAATTATAAATGATTTCCATTTATTTTCAATAGATATGGTCGACATTCATCAAATCTGTGTAAGCGAAATAGTTTAATGTATATATTGGTCATGCATACAAGTGAAAAAAGATTCATCAGCGATCCTCGATCCGAAGTATAATGTATTAGCTAGACCTTAACTATATATACACCAGTGGCGGATTCAGAATTAGAAAACGGAGATGGCGGAATTAATTGCATTAAACTAAATTTTTCAGCCATCTTCTTCGGAGCGGGGGTAAAGGGAAAATTGCCCGGCGGGGGATCGGCCGCCTTGTTACGCGCGAAATAGAGGATAATGCACCACGAACCGAAGGGGACGGACCGAGTGTTGATGGGGGAGAAGTGGGCCATGATGAGATAGAAGTGGAAGGGTTGGACCGAGTAGATGACATGGGCTGCGCAAGAAAGGAGACGACTGGGCATGTGCGGCGAAGCACTAGGGCGAGACGCGCCCCAAAATTAAATATAAATAAATTAGTTAATCAATTCAAACTTACAA
Organism: Monilaria moniliformis; assembly: GCA_034509125.1. NCBI lineage: Eukaryota > Viridiplantae > Streptophyta > Magnoliopsida > Caryophyllales > Aizoaceae > Monilaria > Monilaria moniliformis. The sequence continues at coordinate 4,725 of JAYDZE010258291.1, forward strand.
ACAATGTTATTGTGCCTACATATCAAACAAATCTTATAGTAGTAGCTTCTTAATTTTCCATAAAATGCATTAAAAAAAGTAAAAATACTTATTACAACATCAAAAACCCTAGAATCGAACGTTAGAATAAACCACATAAATCTTGTATTCAAGCACCGCATAATTCGTCGCGACATCGAACGAATAAGTGCTCGTGATAGCGTAGCCACGCGCCAGCCGGAAAACGCCGGTGCCGCCGATCACCGGCAGCTCACGCGCTGCCAGGAGGACCTCATTCCTCCCGGCAACGCTGACCGTGCTCCCGTTGTATTTCCCCGACGTGAACACGAAGTTAAGGTTGACCGCAACGGCGCTCACCTTCAAGTCGGCCGACGTGGTGAGCCCCTGAACTCTGCCCACAGCAGCCGACTTGATGTCCGTCCCCACCGTCACGAGGTCGTCCACGACGCGGACAGCCCCGAATCCCGTGGCGGAGGTGGCGGTGATGGAGGCGTTCGCAACGGTGAAAACCGTCGCGTTGGGCCCACCGGCGCGTAAATCGTGCACGTACACATGGAGCCTAGCGACTTTCTCGATGCCTAGGTTTCTTGCGTTTGCATTTGGTGTGGAAATGAATAAGGAGAAAATGATCAAGAATATAGTTGTGGTTAGCTTCTCCATATTGCTAGGGTTTTTGTTTATTGAGAAATGTATATGTTTCGCCTAAAACAAAGGTTTATTTTGGAATTTTGGATTGATTAGTATTTATAGGGAGGGATTAGGAGAGTAACATTATATAATTTATATTAGGTAGGTCGGTTAATTTTTTATTACTGATTTATAAAAAAGTAACTTCTAATTTTTGCAAGCGCGTGTGAGATTGATGACGTAAATTGCTAAGAAATAATCAAAGTTTGACTGCATAAACATTGACTTGTTATTAAATTTCCATATGTAAATATAATAGGGGGGAAATGTTTATTTTAATACACAAGTGGCTTGTGGTGGATTAATTTAAGAAATGTTGGCCAAAAAAATAAAAATAAATAAATATAAATTGTCTTATTTTTGTTCCCCCGTCCTCTAATTTTTTGTAATTTTATTTTCCAAGAGAGTTGGAAAGTTGATTTTTTTTTCTTTCTTTCCCAACTGTGAAATAGAGAATTTTTATAATATTTTAAATGATTATATCATTATATGAGAGTTCAAAGCTTAATTATCATTGGTTTGCACTAGATACTACAAAATTAATTTTCTCGGGTAGTATTATATAATTTCGACATTTTGAGGTTTATTTTTTAGAACATGGACAAATATTAAATAAGGTTCATTATATCCAAATAGGAATTAGGGTTCATTATATCAAATATTTTGAACTTTTGAATTCTGGTAATAAATATCAATTAGGGTTCATTATATTAAAATAATTCTATATTATAATAAATATCATAAAATAGTATTAATAGTGAAATACGAGTGTGTGACATAAAAAATTGTAGAATCGAGAATCTCAAATGTGTCAATCCTTTCTTGAAAACAGCTATATATGTTGCTTGTCGTCGGTATTTCATAGGATACGGGCCCAAGCTAATAGGCCCAACATAAGTGGGCCTTGGAATAAAGCTCGGCCCACCTAAAGCTCGGCCTGCAAGGAAGGCCCAAGCATCTCGGCCACCAAGAAGTCTAGAAGCTCGGCCCCCAAGAAGCCCACTAGCTCGGCTCGGCCCCCGAGTAAAGCCCACCTCCAAACCCATGTAAAACTCTATAAATAGGAGCTAGGGGCATAGCTTTAAATTCATTCCAGTTCGTAACTACTGTTAATTAATCCCCAAAAATAAGATCGATCAGTATTCTTGCAAATAATACGCTTCTACTCCATCGCAAAATACTCTCACTTTTAATCAATTAATAATATAATTAACTATTTACTCCCTCAAAAAAATATTATTAACTATTTGTTCAAAAAAAAAAATTACTAACGTATCAACGCTAACAACCCCAATTCTTGATTAATTAAAAGGTCCATCCACCTCGCTTTTAAGAGTTATAATACTAATTTTTTTAGTTAATTATTCCATGACTCATTTTTGTAGGACGCCGCCGAGTAGGTGAATTTTTTCAGAAATCTTGTCAAAGAAATTTTATTGGTTGCTTTAAAAAAAATTTCTTTCAAAGACAAAACAAAATTCCAGAAATCTTTTCCCACGGCGCAAGCCAAATATTTCTTGTTTTCTTGCACAACTTTGAAGAAATTATCTTATAAAAATGACTTAGAAGGTATTAGTTGTGTGGGTGTGTTGGTCTGGTGATAGAATGGTTTAATGTACGTAACACGATCTTTAAATTTCATATTGTAATTACTAAAATAGAAAATTCGTTTTCATGTTGTGATCGTGTTCTTTTTGTGGAACACGAACAAATCAGTTTCGAGCCTACCGTGCGTTGACTTTATTTTAATAATAATTTATATGAAATGTATCATTGAAAAGTATTTATACGTATGTTTTGAGGGAACTGAAAAGTAACGTATAAGAGAAAGCGAATAAAACCCCTCTAAATAATCTACAAGGTGTATCGTCATAAATAATTAATTGAGTGGCAAAATATCACTCAATCAAATTATATTTAGATAAAAAAAAATAGAGGAGCATCTCCAAATTAACATAATATGATCAACTTATCACTATGCATATTAAGCATACACCTAAATTATTTTAGCACATTAAATTGATCGAGTTACACAACATGTGACACATTATTTAGAGAACATAATTCTCTCCCAAAAAAAAAAAAAAAATGCAGTTCACAAAATTAACATCTGAGATTGGTGCCTGGATCAACCTGAAGTTGGTTGCAGTAATCGGTATAATACCCTACACGGGCGGTGACGGTGGCGGCGTTCCCGCCATCGCATTCGAGCCGGCCGTTAATGGCTCGAATCGTGGGCCCAAAACCTTGGCCGGAAACAATTAGGTCATGGCAGTTATTCATCCAATACCATAGGGCGGTCCGGAAGGAGACAACCCGGTCTGTCGCCACAGCCTCAGGGTTGTTGATGCCGTCGAACCCAATGCTGACGCCGGCCGGGCCGTAGTTGAAGTTCCACGACAGTTGGATCGGACCTCGCCCGTAGTAGCCCTTGCTAGGGTTGCACGGGTATTGGGTGTTCGTCTCGTCGCAGTAGTCATTTGAGGGACCGTTGATCTCTTCGATGTAACACATGTCTGTAAGGATTGCAAAATATGAGATGTAATATTTTGCTAATATTTATATAAAAAAATGAACAACGAGAAATATCTTTTCCAAAGAAACGTAAAAAAATATATTGTGTTTATTAAACTCAATTATGTCCTATGTTTCATTTCATTAATACAAGAGTCAAAATTAACAACTATGAAATGAAAATGCCTAAATGGACCAAGCCCAATATGCATTTATGTAGGCCAATTGTATGGTCCACATATCACGAATATACAAATAAAAAAGAAACCGATGGTCCTAGAGCAAACACATTACCAAATTGAAAGCCACATAAACGACTGAATTAGGAATTTAGGACCATTCATAAATACAAAATACTAGGTAAAAATTTTTGTATTATGTATAGTATAGGTGTCTATGATCAATTTTTGGTCACAATCTTCACCTTATATCAATAAAACACGTATTATTAATATACATATTACAGGTAAAAGATAAGATAGTACTATGATAAAATATAAAAAAATAGAATATATATACTCCTTCCGTCCACAAAAAATAGTCTCATTTTTCTATTTTAGTCCGTCCACCAAAAATAGTCTCATTCCATTTATGGAAAATTTCTCACAACACAATACCCTAAACATCAATTTATTTACAACTTATACCACCACTTTTTATCTCTACAACAACTTTTTCTTCCTCTATCTCCTACTTTATCAACTACTTTTTCTATCTCCAATCACTTTTTCTCCTTATCTCTGTTACTTTATCAATTGTGCATTAAAACCCATGTAACCAAGAATTAATATCACAAACACTTCGTTATACTCTTTCGTATGTTGAGTAATTCCATGTCAAGAAATAGTGACGAAAGTATATGCCAAATTTGGATCCAATTTATGACAAATGAGAGATAAATCCGAGTTACTAGTAAAGCAATATATAAAGTCAACATGAAATTATAAGAAAATAAAAAAAATAGAGGCAATAATAATCTAAATAATACTCTATTATTTAAGGTTAATTAGATAATTATGTGATGTCGCATCACATGTGTAGTTTTAAAAACACGAGGACCCACAAAAATTTAAATTAAAAAAAAAATGAGAGGAGTAATTAATTAACTTACGTCCGGTCTCATGCGTGACATGGGCGAAGAAGGCCGCGATCTCCCGCTTTGAATCGTCGGTGGACCCCACTGTGCCGAACCCCGGGTACGAGCCGACCGCGTCGAGGAACGCGCTGCGGGTGTAGAACCCCTTGCCGGCGCAGCTGCTGGCGGCCTGATCGGCGATGCCGCTGAAGAACGCGTCGGTCACGACATCCGCAACGGAGACGTCGTTGCTGCTGGGCGGGGTGGAGCTCGAGCACGGCCCCGACTGGCAGCCGGTGCCGCAGTAGTCGTCGCCGGTGCCGCAGTAGCCCCACCGGCTGCAGCACAAGTCATCCGCGCAGCCGCAGTTTTGGGCGGAGACTTGGGTCGCCGCCGCGAGGAGTATTGCTGAGAGTGTTAGAGAGAGGAGAGATCTTCTTTGGATGAGGAGAAGAGCCATTTTTGGAAGGGTTTGAGTTTTTTCTTAGTGGGGGGAGAAGAGTTGGGTATTTATAGCAAAAGACGAAACTGCGAAAGTTTGACAGGGAAAAAGCGGCTCCCATTTGTTGTGTTGAAAGCGCATTTGTTGAAAGTCGGATCTGTGAGTGGGACGACTTATGGCTTGGTCAAGAAAAGCCTTCGAGGAAAGTGGCGGTCCCAGGCCCGGCCCGACCTATTGATCATGTATTTATTGTCTAAAAAAAGTCAAACATAGAAAAAAACTTCGATATGGAGTTTCTAAATTTTGAATAGTATTTCAAAAAATAATTTTCTTATTATTTAATCTGATGACGAGGATTTTCGTACAATGATTTACAAAAATATCTTGATTGATATTTAGATATTACTTAAATCTTGACTAAATATTATATTTATCTTAGACCGTATCTAAATTATATATGTATTAATCTTCAAGGATTTGATTCTTTTCTACTTTTTTAATGAGGAAATTCAACAAAAGTGAAGTTTGACATATTTTAAAGTAATAATCAGATGCATAATCTCACTATTAGCAATGATTTAGCATTAAAAGAATGTCAAAGATAATGATTAATATGCAACGAACTAGATGTAGACTTGCTCAATTCTAGAAAAGTAGACCTTTGACTTTTCCCGAATCATGGCACTATCTTTTTTTAATTATTATTATTATTATTATTATTATTATTATTATTATTATTATTTACAATTCCTCTTTTTGTGTGGGACGGAACATAATATAGAATATATATAGAATCGTTTATATATGTATTTTAACCCATATTCTTTTGTTACGATATATAGCCACAATTTTACAAAAATCTGCAATATATTCTAGAACAAAATTTTTAATTACTTTATCCCCAAAAGTCTAAATTTTGGATATTATTATAATCATTAAGACACGTCAAACCTCTAGAATTATTGGCAAAGTCAATTTGTTGACTATCACCAAAAAAAGATTTGTTAACAAGTGTAATATTCTTCTTCTAGTAATAATGGTGAGGATTTTCAAAGGGATGTACCAAAATTCAGACTATCTTGGTCAAGTTGCAAATATTATTATTATTATTATTATTATTATAATAATAATAATAATAATAATAATAATAATAATAATAATAATAATAATAATAGGCTAAGTAGTAAAGTATATCTTAAAAAATTGAATAGTTTTTTTTATTAGTTCTATTCTGAATTATCCTTTTGACCAATTATATATCTTGAATTATGAAAAGTTATTCAAGTTTATTCCAGGAAACAATAATGGAGTTCCTGAAAGCTAAGTATGGATGTCGGGAATTTGACCTAGTTAATCGCAAAATTAAACGTGTACACATTCAACGGGTCACCTCTCAGGTGCATTTCGTCGAACAGATAGAGAGTAGTGTTTCATCTTAACGACAATTGCTTATCACTGTGGAAACTGAAAGAAGAGGGAGAGAGTGGAGGAGAGAGGGCATCAGAATTGTGCGGCAATGAAATTCGAATCAGACTAATTGCCGAAACAACAACACTTCTCCTCATCTTCTTTCCTTCGATCGATTGAGTCTGAACTTTGAAGAGAAGGAAAATAGTTCAGAGCTTCGTTTCAGGTGATCGCAGTGATAATTGACTTCATCATTTTTTTGCCGTTGACTTTTGTGCTGGCTTATTTGCTGCAGCTTAAAATGCGAAAGCACGATAGCGAAGATCGTCCTCTTACAATCTTACAAAAATACAAGATCGTCCCTACATATGACATAATTACATATATGCCCCAAATACATTTTCTATTGACTTGAGCGTCGAAGTCCCTCCTCGGAGACCTTTCCGAATTTGTTTGTAGGCCATTAGAAGGAAGCTTGAAGACCCACGTCCGCGGGGCTCGTGTTCATCCTCGATCCATCAGAAATAGTTGTAGATCTTCAACTTGAATCTAACAATTTTTAATAATTTAATTCTCTATTTAAAAAATATAATTTTTAGAATTTGGCGTGTCCAATAATTTTTTTATAAATTTTATCTCTAATTACTTTTAATATATAGGTCGACGCTAACTAGAGTAGCTCGTCCAGTAAGCCAATATTTAACAGGTGTTAGCACGGACCAACTAATGAGTATAAGGGTCTTAAGTCCCTACTAAATTTAATTTATTTTTTTTATTTGTATAATATTGCGTAAAAGTTCATATCATCACAATAAAATGTAAAAAAATATTGTCTCAAGATTTCGAACTCGAAATTTAGAATATATAGTTCATATCAAAACAAATTTCTGCTGTCCGCCCCTAATGTTAGGTGAAGATAAAAAAAATTAAAAAAAATAGTGCAGGTACTGTTAGAATGTCATCAATGTCGAGAATATGTCCTATTTATTCGAACTATAGGGGCTAAATGTCTCATGGCACGAGAATATCTCCTATTTATTTAAGAAAATATACTATATTTATTAAATCTCATTATTTTCTTATAAACAAATAGAGTTAGTTAAAGCTTAACATAATTATGACAAAATATAGTATAAGAATATGCAATTGCTACTAGTTATTTTTCATAAGAAAATAGTGAGTCTTCGAAAATATACTATATCATACTCCTTTTAAAATAATGAATATTTAAATTTTGATATCTAAATCAAATTCGAATTTGATAATAAATAAATAAATTTTAAATTCGACAATATCAATTTCACGCAAAGCCAAAATCTGTCGTTGACTACTTTGAGAGTCGTTTCCAGCTTTTCTCATTCACCAAAGTTCCGCGAAAGTGAGATGCAGGGGAAAGAGAAAAGCCATTTTCATCAAATCTTCAACTGCATATTTTCCCTTTCTTTAGCTGAATCCGATGCAATAATTTAGTTCACGTCTGAAGAGAGATGCTGTCGTCGTCTAGAGATAACTGGGAGAGACTGGTGTCGGCGGTGGTGAAGAGAGATGAGATATGGCAGCTCTGCCACCAAGACTCCATCACCACCATTGCATCCGATAGTCCGAGAACCTCTAATTCCAGTGGAGAAATTTTCAGGTGATTTTATGTTCATCGCACTTTTGAGTGTAAATTACAGCATCAGCGACGTTTCTAATAAAAAACTGTTGTGGAAATTTGAGAATATTCAGAATTCCGAGTGATTTATTGAAGCGTATCCTCGTATTACCGCCGCGTCAATCCCCGCTTACTGGAGCTGCTGGCCTCGAAGGTTCGTTTCGATTTAGAATTCGTTGGAGCGATTAGAATATTTGGTCTTGCAATTGCTATTATGTTGTCATTGTATAATTGGGGAAATTTGAATTAGAGTCTTTGTGCTTTGTGGCATGTGATGAAACCCTAAAATTCTGCTACTTGTGTTTTGATTAAAGTTTAATTCTTAGCTAGTATGGAATTGCAGCTAGGAGAAATGCTTCTGGACATAGTACAAGGAAGCTATTTTCTGCTTGGCATTGGAGGAGGAAACCGAAGGACTATGATCTGGCCCAAGGTTTGGTTAGCATTCCTCATTAGTTGCAATATGACTTGAAATAAACTTTATATACATATTGCATGTAGCTATATAAACAGTAACTTATTTGTCTTCAACTGTTGATGAAGAGGATCATTTTGGACTCCAGAACTTTTCCCTGCGCGAGCTACTTGTTGCAACAGACAATTTTAGCAACAAAAATGTCCTTGTACGTGGTGGATTTGGTAAAGTGTATAAAGGTGTACTAGCAGATGGCTCTCTAGTTGAAGTTAAAAGACTACAAGATCCAGCAATTGAGATAGATATGGAAATGATAAGCATTGCTACACATTGCAATGTATTTCGTGCTCGTGGATTTTGTATTACTCAAAAAGAAAAGCTGCTCGTTTATCCGTACATGGTTAACGAAAGTGTGGCGTTCTGGTTAAGAGGTAAGCTCAATCAACTATTTATATTCATTCGTTGGTCTACTTTTTTTTTATAACGATATTATTCTTCGTGAAGAACTTGGAGTTGCATTTTTGTCGACTGTTGGGATAGATTTGTAGCTTCTTTGAACACCTTTTTATGTCATGTAGAGGGTAAGTAACCATAAATAGTAATTAAGGCAAGTTTGTATAAACAATGTAATTGTGTAGATTTAGTTTCGTTTGTTATATTGTAAAGTCTTTTTGTTTATTATATTTTGTAACTGATTAGGAATTTTATCATGTGTACATTATATTGCTAATAAACCTACTGACTTCAGAAAGAAAAGATTCACTGCCTCCTCTCGACTGGCGAACGAGGGTGCGGATAGCACTTGGAGCTGCAAAGGGTCTAGCTTACTTGCATCATGAGTGCCCCAGGAAAATCATTCATCATGATGTTAATGCTTCAAACATATTGTTGGATGAGAACTTTGAAGCAGTTGTTGCTGACTTAACCTTGGGTGAATTTGTGGATTGCTGCGATAATGATATTGTCATTCCGGTTAGAGGAACAATTGGTCATATAGCTCCTGAGTACCTTTGTACTGGCAAGCGTTCAGTGAAGATTGATGTTTTTAGTTATGGAGTCTTTCTTCTCGAGCTCATCACAGCGCTAAGAGCGTTCGATCTTGCTCGTCTTGCCACTGATAATGACGTGATGTTACTAGATTGGGTGAGTCTTGCTCTAGTTATACCATTACTCTCTTAGGAATGCAGACGTAAGGAATCGCAAATCATTTAAATAGTTGCAAACGTAAATACTGTTGTGGTAAGTGATATTTTGATTATTATATAATAATCCTGTGGTGATGAATCTAGGCAATATTTTCAATTTGAGTATAAAATTTCACTAATATAAACCGTCTCGATGCATTTTTCAAGTACCCTGTTACTTCCCACTTCCATCAAGTATTGTTATTTGGTTACTCACGGATTTCTTATCTTACATCAGGTAAAGTATATTTACAAGGAGAGAGAATGGAAAGCGATTGTTGATGCAGAACTTCAAGGAGATTTCATAAATGAAGTGGTGGAGGAGTTGTTGCAAATAGCTCTGATCTGCACAAGAGCTGATCCAGAAAGACGTCCGACGATGTTGGAAGTTGTGAGGAGGTTAGAAGTTGCATATGACTTGGCAGAGGGGTCCATGGAAGATTTCAAAGGAGATATTTTGGAATGTCGAGATGTCCAGGATTACTCTCTGGATAAATTACAGGCTGCAACAGAGGATTTTAGCGACAAAATTATCAGTGAAGATGGTTTTAATACGATCTACAAAGGCTGGTTAGATGGCTCTCCTGTCGCAGTTAAAAGATACAATTCTCAAAGTCTAGAATATTATTTCGAAAAAGAACTAGAGATTGGCAGAATTTGTTTGCATCCAAATCTAGTTCATGTGATTGGATTTTGCCGGACACCAGAAGAACAACTGCTTGTTTTCCAGTTGATGGTCAATGGAAGTGTCGGTTCATGGTTAAGGGGTAAGCTTAACCAACATTTATTCAATTCCTCTTCTATATATACGCATTGATATCATGATTTTACTGTGATCTCTTGAGATATATTGCTTCTATTTGCTATTTTGTGCCATGGACCGAGGACAAATTTGGGAAAATTGCCAAAAGAATCATCAGCTTTTACCAGATTTTGGTTTTAGACACAACTTTAAAATGTTTCAATAGCGATATCACCTTTTGATCTGTAGCAAAACAGTTGACTTCACGTTTCAATAATAACATCATTTTTGAAACGTTTTATGAGTCGTATCTAAACCTAAAATCAGGTAAATGCTGGTGAATATTTGGGCAATTCACCCTTATTTTATTAGGTTCTGATTGCTTAACATATTTAGCATATATCCTCTCTCACACAGCACATCAATGTTTCCACTTATCATAACATTAGACCTATTAACATAACATGATGAGATATTATGCAGAGAGCAGATGAGTGTTTAGTTATTGTTTCAATTTGCATGTTGCATAAGCATAAGTCTTCGAATTTATTATATGAGCAGGGAGACATGAATCGCGGCCTCCTCTCACTTGGCAACAGAGAAAAAACATAGCACTTGGTGCTGCAAGGGGTCTAGCTTATTTGCATGATAAATGTAAAAAGAAAATCATTCATTGCGATGTCAAAGCTGCAAATATATTGTTAGATGACAACTTTGAAGCAGTTGTTGCTGACTTCAAATCAGCCGAGTTCATGGACCACAACGAGACTCATATTACCACAACCGTGACAGGAACAATTGGTCATATAGCTCCCGAGTGCATTGTCAGTGGTAAGTGTTCGGATAAAACTGATGTTTTCAGTTATGGAGCATTTCTTCTTGAGCTCATCACAGGACGGAGCAGTATTGATCTTTTTCACGTAGCTGATGAGAAAGACAGGCTGTGTGTTGATTGGGTGAGACCGGCTTGCCTTTTTAAGTTTATTCAATGACTACTAAGACTTTGCTATTTGCAAGTCCTTATTTTCCTCATACATCTAATCTCAGGTAAAAAAGAATTACGAGGAGAGAAGATGGGAATCGATGTTTGACAAAGACGCTGGTAATGATTTCAAGGAGGCAGTGGCGAAGCAGCTGGTGAAAATAGCTGTTCTCTGCACACAATACGACCCAGACGGACGTCCGAGGATGTCATATGTGGTGAGGATGTTAGAATTTGGTTTGGGTGTGGCTGAGAGGTTGGAAGAGCGGTTCAGAAAGGAGGTCAGAGAAGAAGACTGTGGCAGTTCTAGTTTGGCATCAGAAGAACTAACTGAGCCAAGATGATCATACACTATAGCTCGTGAAAAGGCAAATCTTGAATAATGACAAGTTCAAGATTGACTCATTTATTTCATGAATTTTACTAAACAAAGCTCGATCCAACGTACATTTATTCGAATAGCTCAATTTATTTACTTCTGCAGGCATATCAAATAACTTGAAAGATCACACCATTCTTATCCTAACGAAAGGCAATCATTTACTTTAATCTCTCAACATATATTGGCTTGAGTTGTCCACAGCATACCATAAATACTGGTAAATAGTGGTTGCAGATATCTCAACACCGAAGATTAGGTCCCGGATTAACCCGGAACTGCTTACAGTAATCTTGGTAGTACTTGACTCGAGAGCTCACTTCGGCGGGCCTCTTCCCGTTGCACTCAGCGCTATTAATAGCACGGATCGTGGAACCAAAGCCCTTGCCTGAAACAAAAGGACCATGGCAGTTTTCCATCCAAAACCATACGGAAGCCTTGATCGATATAAGGGCATTTCTGGCCACGAGCTCGGGGTTTGTCAATCCATTGAACCCTATGGCGCGGCCGGCCGCGCCATAGTTGTAGTTCCACGTCAGCTTCAACGGTCCTCGGCCGTAGTAATGCTTGTTGGCCGCACACGGCCATTGTGAATATGTTGGGTCGCAATAGGGCTTGGATTGCCCGCCCTTCTCTTCAATGAAGCACAAACCTACATGGGTAATTTGTAAGGGTTATGTTCGTGAATTGTGTTTTATGTTTTACTATAATTTATTACGTAAAAATTATGAAAATCTTAGATACAAAGATATTTTATTTAATATCGGGTTAAATAAAACTCTGATTAATTTCACAATCATGCCTAGCTATTTGTATCATTATTATTATTTCTCCAATTCCACTTTTTCAGTGAGATATGAATTAAGCAAAATTAACTCAAATGACTTGAGCTATTAAGGGCATTGAGATATCCCAAAAATCCAATTGTTCGAGCTAAACAAAAGATTAGTCTATACTATTTTATCTATCTAGACTAATTTTCAAAAATATATGACCCCTAATGGTTTCGATAACATGACCAAGAAATACACGTGAAAACAATTTCAAGAATTAAATATGAGATGATAGAATCTCATTTAAAATAATTAATCGATGTTTTTAGACACTTTAGTACGGTGTTCAATATTAATAATGTCACTTCATATACTCGTGACATACTATATTATATCGTGATAGTGTCATAAGAGATGTACGACTGGTCTTAAAAGCTTACGTCCCGTCTCATGCGCGACGTGGGCGAAGAACGCCGCGATTTCTCGCTTGGAATCGTCGACGGAGCCAATAGTCCCGAAGGTGGGATACGAGGCCATCGCGAGGAGAAACCTCGCGCGGCTGTAGAATCCCTTCCCGGGGCAGCCACGGCGGCCCTGACTAGCGACGATCCCATTGAAGAAACCGTTGCTCACAATATCACCAACTTTCACTTTGTTGCGCCTCTTGCACGGCCCCGCCCAGCAATTGCTGCCGCAGTGGGCGTCGTCGTTGCCGCAGAAGCCGAATTTGCTGCAGCACTGGTTCCGCTTGCAGCCGCACTTCTGGCCGGAGATGAGCTTTCCGGTGGCCAGAAGAAGGCAGAGAAGGGTGAAGAGAGTGAGGAGGTTTTTCATTTTTGGGGAGATGAGGGAGTTTGTGCTTTTGGGTTGGTGTGGAAAGACAAGAAAGAGAGTGATGAGTTTTTATACTGTATTGTATATACACGTAAGATTCTAGCGTAACTTAGTTGGTACGACGCTTAGAGCATACTACGTTCTGCTTTGTTAGGCTCCAAAATGAAAATTTCATTTTTATTAGTAGTAGAATTTCGTATTGGATTATTTATGTTATGATACAGCATAAAACAAACTTATTTAAAAAATAGATTGTTATGAACATACATGTGCCTAAGATTATCTATCCTATTTTTTTCCCAATTTCAATTTCGTATATTTTAGTTTAATTTATAATTGGTACTTTAGGTTTATTATGCCCGATAAATATAAATCTTTTTAGCATTCAATTTTAGTTTTTTAAATTAATAATTAATTACTAGGGTTGGTTATTCCATGGTTAAGGGAATATAATTTCTTTATCCTTCTTATTTAATAATAAATGTTTAATTGAATTTATCATTTTATAAAATATTAACTCTCTTATAAATATTATTAAAATAATAAACTATTATTAGACATAGGTGGAAAACATAAATGTTGGGACAGAGCATTCTAATGGTCCTTTTCGATGAAATTTTCTAGTGGCACTAGAAAGTTGTTCCAATGTTAGGTTAGTTACCATACATCCTTAAGAACCAACGAAGAAAGTATTGTGAAGGCGCTATTTTTAGTGGAGTTGACACATGATTATTTTTTTTATTGACTATATATTACTATTTACTTGAATACAAATTTCTATAGAAATATCTAAAATGTAAATTTGTCAAAAAAAGTTTCCACTAGATAATAATTATACTTGTTCGATCAATTGCAAACATCCGGATTTGCATCCTAATCCTTACTATATCCTAATCCATAGTGGAGACTTTTTTTCTATGACCAGAATAATTCGTAACACTGCACTAATCATTTTTTCTCTCCAAACTAAGGGTGAGGATACCGAGAAACCGGAATACCATAAATTTCGGTATAGTATGATACTGGAATGTTACGGTATAACGAATTTTGGTACGGCATTATGATAAATATATTTATAGTATTAATAAATATTTATAATATTATACAATTTCGGTATGAAACGGTATTTTGGTATAACGGTATGTCGTGCCGAATTCGGTTTATGCCGTAATTCACGGTATAACGAATTTCGGTACGACATTATCGAAAACACGGTACGATAACGGTATTTAATATTCTCCTTACCGAAATTTTAATATACCAGAATTCGGTAAGGTAACAGTATAGTATTTACTCATGACAATATTTTCGGAACGGTATACGGTATACCATATCGATCCACCCCTACTTCAACCACTTTTTCTCCCTATGTCTTTTACTTTACCAATTATGCATTTAAACACGTGTCATCCAATAATAAAAATAGTTTTAGTAAACAGAGAAAGTATATAAATATTATAATTAAGAATACCCATATCCCACCCACACAAAGGAAGCTTCTCAGAAGCATAAAAGCAAAGAAGTTGCTAATGTATAAATGCATATTATATTTCAAAAATATATATTGTGTTTTGGAAAAAGGCCGTTATTGTATGTAGTTTTTCCATGATGTCCCTACATCATAATTGATGGGACTAAAATTGAGAAATAATGGATATAATCGTTGACATTGACATAGACTTTGACATGCATTGTATAATCAAGAGTCATCAACATTTATAATATTGAAAAAGAGTGCATTTTTATTTGGCTTTTCGTTTGAAAATTAACTAATAATATTGTTGGTTTGGATTCTCCCAAAGAAACATATTGAATTTGAAATTTTAACTA
>JAYDZE010258402.1:0-19632 GCA_034509125.1 Monilaria moniliformis
TTTAAGGAATAATTGTCATTTAAATCATAACTTTTCGTTGACTTCTGGTCAATCCCATAACTTTTGAAACTGGAACATGAAATCATAACTTTTAACATTTTATCAATTATCCCGCAGATCAAAATTTTGGTGAAATTGATGGTGACGTGTCTAAGGCGATGGGCATTTTAATTAATTGAAACTAAGTTAATATAGATCTACATATCCACTAAGGCACTCCCTCAAATTTTGACTTAATTAGAGAAGTTACATCAATCAATTGATGTTTGTCACTATAATGGTAATTAATTATACTTGAAGGGCATACTTTGTAGTATTTTTTTTCGTGTTGATAATATAGAACGCACTTTAAAAGAATGAAATCTCTATGGGAGATTTGTGTATGTATTAAAAGAAGTAGAGCTATATATGACTAAACATATGAAAGAATATTTTTATGAATAAAAAGAGAATTAGGTAAACGTTACATATAGATGCATGCATGTTGCATGCCCCACTTTATGTCTCCAACGACGTTTACAATTTTTTCATATGTAATAAATTTTGAGCATTGTATACGGTGGCAGATCCAAAATTGAAAAATGGAGGGGGCGAAATAAAATAATAAAAAATTAAATATAATCATCAATACGTTTAAAGTTTTTGTTTATTCTAACACAATCACACTTTTTTTTCTCAATTTATCTTTTACAGATCCGGATATCTGAACGGAGGGCGATCATGATGGTTTTACAGCAACCATAAGGAGAAATTAACAGTCGGAGGATCGGCAGATTATTTAGTCACTGACTTTCCACTTTTGCATGCTTTTAGCTTCATGGACTTCATGATCATCATTTGCTTCTTAGCCATTTGTATCAACCACATTTTTTATATCAACCACTTTTCATGATTTCCCAAATGGCACCAAAATCTGTAATATAAAATATAAAGGGCCCAAAATGTGGCCCATTTAGGCTTGATAGTGGGCCTAAAAGAATTCGGCCCATCAGTAATTCGCCGCAAGTGACTTTTGTATATAAGGCTGTTTCTCTCTCCTCTTTCCCATCTCCGTCGCCCGGAATTTCTCGCCGTCGCCAGCTCCGTCCAAAACTTCTAGGTTATCTGCGATTTGACAATTGAAAACTTCTCTTGGGAAGGTATTTTCTTTACTTCGAATTTGGATGCTTGTATATACTCTATACTTTTTTTCTTTGTAAATGATAATTGTATGGTATTACAAAGCAATTGAGTTTTACTTACAATGAGGTTGAGGTTTGGTGGGTGTGTTGTGGTGGATGTGGGAGGAATACGTGGCTTTGGCGCTAAAAGGAGCGTAATGGAATTGAAATGAGTTGGTGCTGTATGCGCATAAGTTTTCGTGCTTTGCTAATGAATTTTTGGGAGTTTAGGAAATTCAGGAATAAAGTTTTCAGCGTTTGCTTGTGGAAGTTTGGCGGTTAGGAAATAGCAACTGAAAGCAATGGGAAAAGCGTCGAGAGATAAAAGGGTAACTTCAGCTCCTCTCCATTTTTCTTTTTTCTTTTATTTTTTGTCTAGTGAGATGTTGCCCTAGTTGAGATGTTATTTGATTGGTTTGATTGGATTTGTGCAGGATATTTACTATAGGAAAGCCAAAGAGGAAGGATGGCGTGCCCGGAGTGCCTTCAAACTGCTTCAGATTGATGAGGAATTTAACATATTTGAAGGTTTGTAGGCACTGATTCGATCTTTTAATAAATTCGATGTGCTATACATCTTGAGCTGATTCTGTTGATGAGTTCTTCACTTTGTCTTCATTTGATTAATTGGCGTAGTTTCATAAAATGTTGTATACAAATAAATGATAATGCTATGTCGATATACAGGGGTAAAGCGAGTGGTAGATTTATGCGCAGCACCGGGAAGCTGGAGTCAGGTATCTGTAATTCGATGACTGTATTCAGCGTTTGACGTTGATGGGATAAATGAGTTTCCTAGTGCTGGAAGCACTCATATATGTGGGGGAAAACAGCATTTATGCTTGCCATATCTTATTATGCTGTTGTATGGGTTGTCGAAAGTTGTTTAAATGATGGTCTATTAAGGGTTAAAGTTTAGACTATTTGTTCTGGAACTACATAGCCCCAAAAGGATACGGGAGAGTTTACTCTGGATGGGTATGCTTTGATAAAATTTGAGCGCGTGTGCATTATTGTGATTCTTTGATATTCTTCCCTTTCTTTGAGATGATAATCAAGTTCATTGATATGATTTTTGGTCTTAAGTTACGCTGATGCGATATCTTTTATTTTTCGTAAAATATGACTTCAAAAGCTTCCTTCTTCCCCAACTTCTCAAGGCTATTGAACAATAAAAGACCTATACCAACCTAAGCACTATCTATCAATGGTTTACAATTTAGTTAATGCATTGTAGTTCCATCTCAGTAGGAGATCTTGAATTTGCTTTATTTTCTTTTCTGGGTGATTCTTCCATTTTTTTTTGTTTCACTGAACATTGTGTGCCTCGTCTTCCATTCAGGTTTTGAGTCGAAACCTTTATCTCCCAGCAAAGCTATCACCTGATTCCAAGTATGTCTGAATAGTGTATTTTCTTACTATTGCGTGTTATTTCTGTTTAGGTATGATTTTATCTATATTTTTCGCATATAGGTGCATAGACGATGCACTCATAAGACTCATCCTCTGTATTTGTGATGCTTGCATTTCAATATTCAATATGTAATTTGAATCTTTGATCAACTGGTTTAACTCTGGTGTCTGAACCATGTTGTCATCATAATAACTTTGCAGGGATAGTGATCTACCACTTATTGTGGCAATCGATCTCCAGCCGATGGCTCCAATAGAAGGTGTTATTCAAGTTCAAGGGGATATCACAAATGCTCGCACTGCTGAAACGGTGTGCATTTTCTTCCTGATCTATCTATCTATGCTGTTGAGCATGCATGCGCGAAAAATCTTAAATTAACTGTTGCCATCGCTATTTCTTTATATCAGCCCTAGGTTATTTCTTACATTGAATGCATGAATAGTTCTGGGATTTGACTATAATATGAAGTTGTGTATTAATCATATTTTTTTCATATTAGTATCTTCATTACAGCCTTTCAGCAATTCAGCTTCTTAGTTTCTTCTATCACATCATGTGCTTCTATGACACCGCATTTCAACATTTCATAATTTCTCAACCTCAGGTCATCAGGCATTTTGACGGAGGCAAGGCCGATCTTGTTGTGTGTGATGGCGCACCTGATGGTTGGTCAAATGATTGTCAAATTAAACTCCCGTCTTGACTATAGTATGCATATTCTGTATATTATACACGTATAAACCCGTTTCCTCTGCATATTTCAGTAACTGGCCTACATGACATGGATGAATTTGTTCAGTCCCAACTCATATTGGCGGTTAGTATTATTAACTTTTGTTTGTTAATACTGGAGATTTTGGCATGGCATTACTTTTCTGGAAGAGCATTATTTGCTTTGTTTCTTTGCATCTTTATATCAAAATTGGGAAGCTAGGAATTTTTGTTGCTAATTTTTATACCAGTAATCACGAAAAGATTGGAACTAATGCCTTTGCTTAGTCTTTATTCCTTTCACTTCCGATATATTCTACATGTTTACCATATTAATTGATCTCTTTAATTTTCACGGCAAAAGATAGATTGAAGAATATGATGTTCGCAAGTTCTTTATTGTGAAGGCATTGTTTCTTATTGTACTCGATATGTCTTTGCACGTAAAGTCTTCTCTACATAAGATATTTATTTTCAAGCCACAATGCTGACGTCAAAGGATTCCCAAACATACTTGCAGGCATTGACAATAGTTACACACATACTCAAGAGAGGTGGAAAGTTTATCGCGAAAGTATTTAGAGGGAAAGATACTAGTCTCCTTTACTGTCAGGTGGGTAATACTTGTATAGCTGGTCTTCCTCACAATTCTATCATGTTGGTTTCTGATAACTGCTTAGTAGTAATCTGTTCTATTTCCTTACTGCCGTGCAATTCTTCTTCTGATTTGGCTGAAGCATAAATGCTCTCAGTTCATTTTTCATATTTTTCGGCATTGCTCTAACGTTCCTATGAATTGTCATTATGGAATCTTGAATTGTTAACATTTCGGAGAATAATGATTTCAGACATGATCAACTATTATCCATCATACGAGGCTTTTTGAGTTTGGTCAGTAAACCATGGTGCATGCTAAATGATTCTCCTATGTTTTGCTCCTTTCTGACAGCTGAAATTATTTTTCACGGAAGTAACATTTGCAAAGCCGAAAAGCAGCCGTAATTCAAGCATAGGTAATTAACTATCCTTGTTTATTCCTTCGTTAACTAATCATTTTAAAATTCAACTCAGTAAGCATAGGCATAAGCAATCATTAATTCATTATTCATGAACTTTTGTTCAGATTTGATGGCTGATGAAAAATAAAATTTGCACGAAGTTTCTATCACTTGCGTTTTAGTTCTTCCCATGTATGTCAATATTAATAGAAAATAAAGCTTCTGTCATGCATCGTCGTGCTATTTGAATGTCTTATTCTTTTCTTTGTACAGAGGCATTTGTGGTTTGTGAAAATTACTCGCCTCCTGATGGATTCAACCACAAATATTTGCACCGTCTCCTGGAGAAAATCGGTAGTCCTTCTGGTGCTGACGACCTAGGTAATTCTGATGCCCTGTTGCACGTAATGAAGTCTTATGATAATGAAAAACTCATTCACCATATCACAATTCATTGTGATAATGAAAAACTCATTCACCATATCACATTTTGCTGGGTTGCTAATACTTGACAAAGCTTGGATCACTATACTATCTGAGAATAAACTCTCTCGCACACACGAGCACGCCCACAAGAATCAAAGAGGATATGCACAGAACCAGAGTGCGGGGGGAAAACATCTTTCTCTGTTCATTCAAACGCAGAGGTGGTTGCAGTTCTTGGAGAGGAATAAACTGTCAAATTTTCTTGTTGCAAAAAGCCGTCACCTCAAACATTGTAGTAACATATATAGTGTTTTTGCCTCCCCAGTTTCCTCTGACCATATATTTTGGTATATTTCACTAATAGATTGCAGCAGTGGGTGGCTTGAGGGGCCCAACAAGGTATATATCCCGTTTCTGGCATGTGGTGATCTCAATGGGTTCGACTCAGATCGTTCATACCCACTTCCCAAGTGTACAGATGGGTCGTACCAGAGCTTAGATCCAGTACAACCTCCCATTGCGCCCCCGTACAAGCGAGCTCTAGAGATGAAGAAGGCTTCCAGCCATGCAGTTCAAGGTCTTGAAAAAGTTTCCCTTGATCCATGAGATGAGAAGTCATCTTTGTTAGATGAAAATTGACTCGCAAATACAAGTGGATGCTGTATAATGGATTTAAATTAGGAACTGATTCTTGATATTCTGGAAATTTTGTACCACAACTATTTGTAAGTATTACTATTATTAATCTTTTCGAAATTTTATCCCCTTGGTGATGGCCTAGAATCTAGATGGTGGATGAACGACCTTGAGAAGTATTGATTTAAATTCTCAGCAATTTCAACGGGTGGGTCGGAACGATATAACATATAAAAATCATCATATCGTATAGTGAATGTCATACTGATGTTGTAATGAACCTTTTGATATATTGTGGATTGGTATACCAAAATTTTGGTATGAAATTTATATATATCATTGTCATATCGTTTTATTGGTATATTAAAAAAATTCATGGTATACCAACATACTAAAATTGTTATTATTATGCTGGTTTACCAAAATTATTGCGATTATACTGAAAATTTTGATTATAATATTTACATTTACTTTATTTATTTCATTTTCAAATTCAATTTATAAATATACACACTTATGTTTATTATTATTCATAATTAATTAATTATATAAAATAGATGATAGATATAACTTATTTTTATAGTATAATTATAATTTTTAACAAGTATCTAAAAAATTATTCAATCTTTATTTTCTAATTACCAATGATCATATATTTTGTAATTTATAATTATTTTTTTATTAATTATATACATAAATTATATATATATATATATAATAATAATAATTATTATAATAATTATAATAATAATAATTTAAATAATCACCTATATATACTGTGGTAATGGTATATCGGTAGATATCGATATATTGGTATATCAGTATACCAGTATATATCGATTTTTTCGGTATACATGTAGATCCAAAAAAAATCTCATATATTATTATCAAGTCATGAAATCATTATTTGGGTAGAAAGGTATTATTTGAGCAGTTGAAAATCTAAGATAAAATGGGTCAATTTTTATCTAGTTGACTAGTTGACTAGTTTTAGTTGATGTTTTGAAAATATCCATGTATTTCATACATAATGTCGTTTATTCCGAAGAAGTGATCTCTGGTGTGGAGGACCCTAGTCTAATTATAGTTTGATAAATCGAATCACTAATTTTCAATTAAGTAATAAATTAAAAATATTTAATGATTAATAATAAAATATGATTTGCGGACGTACGCACACAAACTTTTGTCAACCTCAAATTAATTGCTGTCGGGCCCGACCAATAAAATCTATTTGAAGTGGTTAGGGATATCAATCGGGCTAATCTGTTTGGGTTTTCGAGTTATTCGGTTACAAGTTATTCTGGTTGTGATTTTTTTGGGATAGAAATTCTCAACCCTATCCCTAAATTATCGAATTTCGGGTAACCCATCGGGCTAATTAGGCTAAAAAAATTTATGAATTTTTTGATTAATATATTAATCCTGATAATTATATATTTCTAATAAAGAAATACATGCATAAATGAATGTCGCTTCAACTCAAAACTAATATGTAACATTAGAGAAGAAAGAACAAACATTTTTTCATAAATATTTATCATTTTTTAAATTTTGACCTATATGTTTTATATTAAATATTATAGTAAAATATAAAAAGTGAAATGATGAATATAACCTTTGAATATTAAATAAAAATGCCTTTTTACATACATTTGAAGAAATTAACTTTTAAAACTTTGAAAAAATTAAAGTAATGAAGTTTGAAAACTAAATAATAAAAACTCGCTAATTTTCGAATCGACCCTATGGGGCTCGGGCTATATTCGAGTCAACCCTATCGGATGGTAGATTATTCGATTTAGGGTCATTCGGGTTGTGATTTGTTTCGAGTTATAATTTTTCAGCCAAATTCTGTCGGATTGTCAGGCTAATCGGGTCGGCCCACGAGTTTCAAGCTAAATTGAGATATCAGGGAGAGATTAATTTCACATTTTAATGAGAACTTTATTCTTCAAATTTTCAACCACTTACTCCAAAATCCTACCTTTAACAATCATTAAATAATATTTCGTATTGATTTCATTACATAAGAATTTTCACTACCAAGATAGTAAACGAGAAATTATCCTTTAATGCCTAATCACAGCCCAATTATATCTTCCACAAATTCTTACAAAAGAAAAATATATCCAAAATCATGTTATTACAACGCCTACTCAAAAAACTGAATATTTTTATCTCTAATTCGGTTTTTTACAGAAATATATTTCTAGCAAGAGCTAGAAACCGAATTCGATCTTTGCAAAGATGAAGAGTTCAAGAACTCGATGCAGTCTTCGATGGCTTCAGCCCTCTGAGAATCAAGCGTTTCTGCATATGATCGTGATCTCCCCAAACTCGCCGACGACGACACTTTGCACGAGCATCTCCGGCGGCCCGCCGCCTCCAGCGGCGGCAGCGCTCTCGCCACTTTTTCTCCGATGTTCTTGAAGAAAGCCCCGACTGAAATTCTCGACCCTTTTGGGAGCTTGAACACCCATATCTTCATCATCACTCTCTTCTTCTTTTCATCAACTTTGGGCGCGGGCTTGCTGTAGATGCTTGCTTCGGGGCTGAAATACACTCGTCTACTCATCATCATCTTGTCGTTGTGTGTGTGTGTGTCTGAGAGAGAGAGTGAGAAGAGAGACAGAGAAGAGAGAGAAGGAGATGGAGAAGAGGAGGCAATGGTGAAATAGTGAGGGGTATTTATTAGAGAAAATTGATGGGAGGAGCATATAAGAGAAAAAAGAATAAATAAATAAATTACTAAATAAATAAATAATAAATAAATAAAAGGTAAAATAGGATTGGGAAAATAAAGAGAAAAGAAGAATTAAGGTTCTTGACTAGAAAGTATTCCTTGAGCTTCTTATTTTAGCCCTTTTTTAAAAGGGATGATTGTCATTTAAATCATAAATTTTCGTTGATTTTTAGTCAATCCCATAACTTTTGAAATTAGAACATAAAATCAGAAGTTTTGAATTTTTCTCAATTATCCCACAGATCAAAATTCGATCAAAATATTCTATTTTGTTACTATGATTTGTTTTGTATATGTATTGTCGAGTTTCATATCAATTACTTGCTTAATATGATTACGATTAGAGTACAAGTAACTCCATGTTAAGATTGTAATTTTTTTACCTTAGTTGGTGCTAGGTTTTCATACATGAGTCATTTTCTTACCTATAATTTGTGCTCGAAATTTTACTCACAAGACTTGGGAAATCTTTGGCAAATATGCAAATTTTTTGGTCAAAAGAAAAGAGAATTTGGAGGGGCCCTTGAGAGGAACAATACATTTAGTATGTTACCTTTGTTTCCCTAAATTACCATCACAAGAGGGCAAAAACGTGAGGAATGGGATTTGGGAGAAGGCCAAGAGATACCCTTCTCTCTTTCTTTCTCTCTCGTGCGAGCATATCAAGACGTAAATTTGTAGCCGCTATTTGAGGTGTATAGTCGATAATCATATTCATATACAATAGCTTGCAAAACACATAAAAGCGATAAACGATACTTGAAAAATCAAGACATGACAGAATCGATCTATTCATTGTTATTATCAAAATGTAACTTATGAATAAGATTAGCAAACAAAATATGTGATTAGATATTGTCTTTTGTTGCCATATATTTTAAATTTTGGGGTTGGGACCTTTATTCTTCTGAGGAATCATAATTTATTTGTAGCAATGGCCTCATTTTTTACCATGATTTAGCAACTTTATGTGTGCCCATATTTCATCATCCTTGAAACACAAACATTAAAGGTTTCCTCTGCATTGGAATTAATGTTTCTGTTTGAATGGGAAATTTCCTTTTTGACTGGAAATTTCTGCCTTCACACACCATTAAAAGTTTCGTTGGACAGGATGATAACTGCAGCTTCATTATGGTTGTGCAGTTTTAAGTAGTGAAAAAGGAAACTGTTCCCTTTGAATTTTAATTTTCTTGAAATGTGTAGGTCATGACACTAGGTAGACAGTATCATGAAATTATTTTTCACTTCATATTTTATATCGAAGAGTCTTGAGAAGGGAAGAGTTGAGAGAACAAAGTCACATCATCTTTCCATTTTCTAAATTTTGAAATCTAATTGTTATGAATAAAATGATATGATAAAAGTGATTGTTCTTATACATAAAAGTTACGGTTTTAATAAATAATAATTATTGTTCAAAGAAAAACGGTTCAGGGTCAGGTCCGGATCGGGCCGAGTCCGGTCTGACCTCGTCGAGTCTGGTCTGACCGCGCGCATGCAAGTGCACCCCCAAAAAATTGGCTATAGGTTATGAATTTCTTTAATAGGCATTTACTTTGAGTAATGAGAAGGATAGATAAAAATAATCCAAACTAATTCACTATTTACTTTGATTGATTGATGTAGGGCATTACCATCCCTTAGCTATTTATTTCCTTACACTATTCATCAACTATTCATGGGTTCCACAATACTTTTTATTACATCCATTAACCAAGAGACAACACTTGAATCCCTTAACCATCAATTTCCTTACACTATTCATGACTATCTATTTCCTTACACTAGTTCTCTTACACATAAACATATTCTTGACCAAAAACTTAATTCATTCTTATCTAGGAACTTAATCATGATCTCCTTTTAAATCATCTAACGGGTCTACTCCACATGTATAAAACTAGATTTCAACAAAGTTTAAGAGTGTTGTCACAACAGGGTTGTTTGCCAAACTGAGAATTCTAGCTGCCAAGTAATTGTAATAACTAGGGGTAGGTAAGTATTCGAATTTTAAATCGGATTTTTGCCTAATCCAAATCGATCCACAAATCCGAAATTTTTATAACTAAATCTGAATCGAACAAAAAAATCCAAAAAAAATTCAAAAATTCGAAATAAAATTTCTTAATTATTGTATATATTAGGTTAAAATATCCAAATAAAATAAAATTTTATTTAAATAAAATTTTATATATATTAAATATAAATCGGATTTTCGGAAATTTTTGGTCTAAAATAAACCAATTCGAACCGAACCGAAAATCCGAAATTTGAAGAAAAAGAAATCTGAACCGATCCGAAAATCTGAAAAATCCAAACCGAATTTAATATTTCGGTTTGATTCGGTTCGGTTATTCGGATTACGGATATTTTGTTCATCCCTAATAATAACTGTCTTAAAATTGCACGAAACGAATCTAACACAAAGTGATAGCATCGCAAATCCACAACAACAGAATTACCAAGCATAATACTGTACTCAAAATATTGAAAAGCAGTGCTCAGATAGATACATGCACTTCACGTATGTTGACATAGTTGCATAGTTACAATTGAAATGAACCTCATAAACAAAGATGGTATTATAAGAACCAATCACCCAAACAACACCATTCAACTGATTTGGAATATGATACAAGTGTGGTAGGCCTTTGGCTCAATTGAGCGACTTACCTGTTGTGGCTGGCCGAAGGGCGACGTGGAGTCGGGACGACGGGCAGAGGCGATGGCTTGGATCCCGACTGCGCAGCAGCCTAACGCAAGGACTAGGGCTAGGACTGAGCGGCGGCTGCCTGTGAGAGATGAGCTTGTATACTTTCAGTGCATGTGTGCGTGTTTGAAAGACTAGAGAAAAGTGGATCTCTAGTAGAAAAACTAGAGAAAAGTAGATTTACTTGATCATAATTAAATGTAAAATTCATATACTCATGCAATAAATTGAGAGCAAAATAAATAACTATATCAAAATATTCTAAATCCATTTGCAAGAATTAGGTTTTCTGTATTTTGAGTTGTTATAATATCTTTTTGAGATAATGAGGCTTACTACGAAATGCAACTCAATTGATAAGACGCTTTATCTCTAATTAATAAATTGGTGGTTCAAGGCTATGATTACGTCAATGTCTTACATGCGATATTTTGACCCACGTTTTTTATTTCGACGAGTCAATTTTTGGACATTATCAAAAAAAAAAGGAAGAAGAAAGAGAGAGTTTGAGAGTGATTATAAAAAGAGTTAGTTATATTTTTATACACAATGTTTGTTCCGATTTTCAGAAATATAATACTCTTATATATTTCGATTTTGACATATATATTTAGGATTTTGTTTTCAAATAGAGTAGCGATAAATGGACATAAATTGTATATAAAAGTCCCCCATTTTTTCCTATTAACAATCTTGAAAATTATAAAGAATTTCTATTAAATCCACCCAATATTTTGAATATTATTGAAATGACCCCAAAAACCGTTGTAAGAGAAAAAACTGCTATCTTCCTGAATTGACTACAGCAACGCATATACCTCGCACCTTCACAGCAAAGAATATCCCTTGAGATGTCTCACATTCCCCTCCCTCTCTCTCTCCTCTCTCCCTCTCTCAAACACGCACACACGCACTGAAAATATCCAAGCTCATCTCTCACACACTACAAAGAGCATATAATTGCCAACAACAGAAACCCCCCTAAAATAATTTAATTTCCTCCAAGTTTTAACGCAGTATCATGCCCAATTCTTCTCTCTCTCCCCCTCCTTTCTCTCTACCTACTTCCTCTTCTTACTTGTTCTTACCTACACTCTTCAATTCCAGAGTTTCTTGCTCTTGTGCATCGAGAAAAAGAAAGCCTATCACTTTAAATTGTGTAAATGCTCGATCTTTGCAGTATAGGAGGCTTAAGAGTAGTGAAGAACTGAGAATTATGAGAGTGAGATCATCTAATAATGCAGGTAGCAGCAGCAATGTAACAATTAAGGAGCACAATGAAGGAGAGGAAGATGATAATTCTCCTACTCCGCCGGAACAAGAGGCGAATTCGAGGCCTAGACGTATCGCTCTCTTTGTTGAGCCATCTCCATTTTCGTGGGTGCCTCTATTTTGATTAAGTGTTTGTTTCTTGATGAGGCCATTTATGTGCATTGAATCTGTTCGATGAAATGTCTGGTGGCCGATGAAATTGGGAAATTTTGATGCATTGTGATAAATTACCTTTTTAAAGTAAGTATTATCCTGGAAAAAAAACACCCATTGTTAATAGCTTAACATTTCATTGTAGATATCAGCTGAGGTTTGGTGCATCTGTCTGCTTTCTGTCACAATAATGTTACAATAATAGCTTAACATTTCATTGTAGATATTAACGATCGAGCATCTGTCACAATAATGTTAATTTTTTGAACTCTTTTTGGCAGTTTCCTATTTTGTCTATCTGCTTTCCATTTAGCTGTTATGAGTTTAAGATGCTTCTTATTTACTAGCTGATTTCTTTTCGTTGTTTTGGCTATAACTTGATGCTGAAGAAGTAATCTTACTTAGATCCTTATGTCTGCTGAGGTTCATGCTGCAAGAGTATCAAGCAGTTTGATTGCTTTCGTTCTTACTCATTCAATGGTGGATGTTTGACATTTTTAGATATGCGATTC
This sequence comes from Monilaria moniliformis, assembly GCA_034509125.1. Classification (NCBI taxonomy): domain Eukaryota; kingdom Viridiplantae; phylum Streptophyta; class Magnoliopsida; order Caryophyllales; family Aizoaceae; genus Monilaria; species Monilaria moniliformis. The sequence goes on from JAYDZE010258402.1 coordinate 12,742, forward strand.
AATGAACATAAGTGTTTTAACTTACTGTTCTGACCCCTCCATATGTTGGATTGATTGGTTCCAAATAAAGCTAAATATGTTATACTGCCGTTGTAATGGTTTATCCTTTAACCTCTGTTCCAAAAACCACATAATTTAGCTTGATTAAAGTCCAGTTATTTGCAAGTGTTGCCCAATTATTATACTTCTTTCTTTTGATGGTTACTTCTATTTTGGTATTATATGCAGTTATGTCTCTGGATATAAAAACAGGTTCCAGAATTTCATTAAATACTTGCGGGAAATGGGTGATGAGGTATGTTATTTTTGTTTTTGAAACAGTTAGTTTTGTACCTATTCGTCTAGTTTCATTGACGAATTTGGTATCCTAGTTTATTCATGTAACTTGAGATTCCGTGCTGAGAAAAGGTGATTCGAGGTCTTGGATTTGGAGTTTAGAATCCAAGTTTTGAGGAGAAACTCGTGTCCAACGAGCTCTTGAAAGTGAGGCAAATTCAAAATATATAGTTCTCGTTTCTTGAATTCCACTTTTAGGAGCCTTTAGTTGATAAATTGAATGAAGTCCTGAGTTCAGAATAAACTTAGATAGCAGTTGTTGTAGTTGCAGAAATGAAAAAGTTATATCTGAATTTCCACGGTTCACTACTTTAGTGTTCGACACACAGGTCATGGTTGTAACGACTCATGAAGGACTGCCTGAGGAATTTTATGGAGCTAAATTGATTGGATCGAGAAGGTAAGCTTTTGGATCCTTTCTTTTCAGTAATAATACGACATCAATAATTGTCGTACCTAATTTATTCTCAACTCACCTCGTTTTTTTTTTTTTTAAAAAATCATCTGCTTTTTGGAGTCTTGATCTGATAGTACAATGGTCAATGGTCTGGCAGCTTTCCTCTTCCCTGGTACCGAAACGTGCCTATGTCGCTAGCACTTAGCCCAAGAATAATCTCAGCAGTTGCACGATTCAAGCCTGATATCATACATGCGTCATCCCCTGGCATTATGGTATATTCAACAACCTTGTTGTTTTACTGCTTTTCATACCCAAGATTTTGTCTTTGCTGGTGAGACATCTTGAGATACACAAGTTGTATTGAAATTTATTCATTGCAGGTGTTCGGTGCTCTCATCATCGCAAAATTACTATCTGTACCAATAGTGATGTCGTATCACACCCATATTCCTGTGTATGTTTAATGTCTTAAATCTCTTTCAGGTCTTCATGTTTTATGTTGGTAGAGTTTGGCTGTTTGGCTTCGTGGATACCTGGGTTAAGATTAACGATACTTTTAGTAAACCAAAGCTATATTTACACCAATAGGCAGTAGTCCAGTTATATATGACTTATTTCAAATATTAATCACAGACATTGACTGAATACACGTATAAATTACAACCATTCACTAGTTAATTTGTAGAGAAAAAATTGTTTCTTGATGTCAATTTCTGAATAATTTTCAATTCATTTTCATGTACTCTAGCTGAAAATCATTATTTTTTAATATGTAGTACATGAAGATATCTATGTAGTACGCTTTCTTGAACTTTTCTGGTGAATATGTAATTTGTCTGTGTGGTACTGCAAAATAGCTATATTGGTGTACTATATTTTTGGTAAATGGATGTTATATAACCTACCTAAAATATAATTGACATTTTTATTTGGTTTCATCTTTTCTTTTTAAACTTACGAAATGTGGAAGCTATGCTAATTGTAAGTTTGTCTAGTGCAGATATATCCCAAGATACACTTTCAGTTGGCTGGTGAAACCAATGTGGTTGGTATTAAGTACGTTAAGTTAATCTACGATATTACCTCCCTCGATTTTGTCAAGTTTTTTGTGGATCATAGTAACGATTGTATAATCTTTTGCAAGAATTTCTGCATCGAGCTGCTGATCTTACACTGGTGCCTTCGGTTGCTATTGGAAATGATCTAGAAGCAGCAAGAGTGACAGCAGGTGCGGCTCATTATCTTTCAGTTGGACTTATAAATCTCCTCTCTGAGATCGAGTCTTTTGTCACTCTTATCTCCATTTTGAATTAAAACTTCGTCTCTTGACTTTAAAAACTATCAGCTAACAGAATACGGCTCTGGAACAAGGGTGTTGATTCCGAGAGCTTCAACCCCCGCTTTCGCTCCCATGAAATGAGACTAAGATTGAGGTATCTACCCCGTCTATCACTACGATCTTAATTAATCTTAGTCAATTGAATCATGATGGTTGGTCGTTGATTCTTAATAAACTAGCAATGGAGAACCAGACAGACCATTGATAGTTCACGTAGGGCGCCTTGGAGTCGAGAAGAATTTGGATTTCTTGAAAAGGTATTTTTCTTGTTTTTTGACAGATGAATTGTTTGTGAAGATGCTATATGTGTAGATTGTCGCCATGATTTCTCAGCGTTGACATTTGAGATCTCGTTCTTAAAACAGTGTCATGGACCGGCTGCCAGAAGCTCGAATAGCCTTCATTGGAGACGGGCCGTACAGGTGAGTTCAAGTTAAACTATCAATGCTGGGTATATTGTAGGTTATTATCAACTTATGTTCTCAACTTCGACGTGTTCTGTAAAAATGTCTTGACCTTTCTTTCAACCTTTTTGTTAAAAACCAGATCAAAATTCCGGCATTGGATTTTTGACTTGGCATGCCGAAGTCCTGTGTGTAAATGTGGTTCTGTTTTCTTTTATCCGATGCCAGAATTTTGGTCTTGAAGGTCAAACATTTTTGCAGAATGCGCCAAAGTTTAGATATAAGTAGACAATAACCATAAATTCCCTTTAATCCGGCCATGATGGATATGATTTGGCTGTCGGATTTTGACGATTAATCGGGCATATCTAGGGCGGAGCTGGAGCAGATTTTCCTTGGCATGCCTGCAATATTCACGGGGATGCTACAAGGTGAAGAGCTCTCACAAGCATACGCTAGTGGAGATATCTTCGTCATGCCCTCAGAGTCGGAAACTCTAGGGTTTGTCGTCTTGGAGGCCATGTCGTCCGGGCTTCCTGTCGTCGCTGCTCGTGCTGGAGGAATCCCAGACATCATCTCCCCGGAGCAGCAGGGAAGCACAGGCTATCTGTACAACCCGGGAGATCTTGACGACTGCTTAAGCAAACTTGAACCTCTTCTGCACGACCAACAACTCCGGGAAACCATTGGCAAAGCAGCGCGTGCTGAGATGGAGAAATATGACTGGAGGGCTGCGACTCGGAAGGTCAGAAACGAGCAATACAACGCCGCCATTTGGTTCTGGAGGAAGAAGAGAGCGCAGTTCTTGCGACCTTTCCAGTGGCTGCTCCGACGCCCGTTTCGCTCCCCCGCCGTGCAAACGTAAGCCTGCATTCCATTCTTATCCCTCAAAACTGAAATCTAATCCTACAATATTTGTCTGATTTCGATGTGATGATACGAGGGTTTCAGAAAGCTTGCGTTGTGTAGAAAAAGGTGACTTAACTGTATAGAATACATCATAGCTAGAACGATGATAGTCAATAGAATCGTGGTTTCTGTCAACACCTATTTATTACTGTTTAAAATAAAATCTTTTACATTAAAAAAAATCCATGGAAAGAATTTCAGAATACAATGTATACATAATTATTGGGGGTATAACTCGAGCAAATTATTTTCACTCAAGAAACAAACAAATAAGCATTCTCTCCAAATTTCGCTTCAAGAAAATCGTTCTCCAATTTGTATCAAAATTTTCAGCATTTGGGCAAATCTTTAGGCGGCGGCAAAAGTGACTGATTTGGCCCCTTTCCATCATCCACTTGGAACGCCATTTTCAGCCCCCAAGTCGTGTGCACTTCCAAGTGGCAATGCATGAACCACACGCCTGTCAAATTTCCATAGAAAAACATGTAGTGATCAGACGTAGTACGCATATGTGCAAACTGTACTTTAACAAGATGTAGCATCTACAAAATCGAGAAGATTGAAAATTTACCGGGATTATCGGCTGTGAATCTTATGGCCACCCACCCGCCTGATGGCACGCCCACCGTGTTCCTCTCCACCGGATCGATGAGGTTGAAGCTTTTCGGATCTGTTTTCGAGTTGAAATTTCCCAATCCTTTGCCTACAACGAAGAAATTGAATCCATGGAGATGAACCGGGTGGTTTTCCGCCGCGATGATCCCGGTGTCTTGCAAAACCACCTGGACCGTGGCATTGTATGGTAGCCGATAGACCTTTGTTGCGGTTTTCGTCGCCAAGCTTTGTGGCGGAGTGCCGGTGTAGTTGAACGGCGTTGGCGGGTTCCCGGGGAAGTCGGCGGTGTAGACTCCTTTGATTTTGAAGAAGTGTGCTTGGAGCAAGGCGGTGGTTGGCATCACAAATGTGATGTTGTTCACACTAGCAACTACGCGGCTTCCGTTGGCAGCTATGCAGGTTGGGCACGAGTTGATCCCTAGCCCGATTGCAAAGAAGAGCGAACGGTCCACCGTCTGTGGGACTTTTGCGGGGTAGGTTTTGGAGTTTAGGCTGCGGAGAGAGTCGGAGAAGGTGTTGGCCACGGGGGTGGCGTTGCGGGCGGGGGTGGTGGTCAGAGTGGTGGGGGTGGCGGAGAGCGTGCCTGAGTAGTGGAGTGTGGCGGTGGCGGTGAGGTTGTCGATCGCCACCACCGGCGTGTCCATGAAGGTTGACGCCGCCATGGCGAACTTCCCACCACGTTTGTTTGCCGTCATGATAACGTTGGTGGTTTGCCCCGGGGCGATCAAGACGGTGTCGGTGTTGAAGGGTTTGACGTAGGTGGCATCGACCTCGACGACTGTGAATTTGTGCCCGGCGATCTTGAAGAATAGCTCTTCATTGAGTGCAGCATTGATTAGCCGGAGTAGGTATGATTTACCCGGTGTAACATCTAGTTGGTAGCCATCTGTAGAGGAACAATTAGGGCTGCGTCCCGGATAGCCGTTGATCGTGTGGGCATCGGAGACGTTCGGGGCGAGGCCGGACTTCATCGCCTCATTGATCACAGCTTCAGTGTCAGATTTCCACCATTCAGCTGATGAAACAGTACATTTCCATGTCACATTTCATGCATTAAATATTATATTAATATATTGGATGACATCATAAATATATATTTAAAATTGCGAGCTAACCTAGGACGACAACTCGTTCGTGGTCGGGTTTGGGGAAAGGGTAAGGGACGCCGAGCTTAGGCAAGATGACGACGGCGCCATGCACGGTCGCCCTCAGCCACAGAATGTGAGCGTGCCAGAGAAGCGTGCCTCTCTGGCCGGTGATCGTGAAGTTGTACACATAGTTCTGCCCTGGCTGAATCGGGCACTGAGTGATATATGCTGGCCCGTCAGCCCATCCTGTCCGGAGCTGTCGAATTCCGTGCCTGATTGACAATCGCCAGCATTATACATTCGTATTATAGTGAAGTAAAATACGAGATGTAATAAAAAAAACACATATATTTAATATGTTTGTGAAGTTATTTAAGTGGCTTACCAATGGATTGAGACATTGTACTTGACATGGTTGACAACCTTAACTAGCACTGTGTCGTCTTCCCTAGCATATATAGTTGGTCCTGGAAAGTTCCCATTTATAGTAACAATTGGTTTCGTCGAGCACAAGCGAGTTGTATTTTTCATTACCACCTGCGAAATAAACAAATTAACCTCTAAATTATATTTTGTGAATCAAAATATATTATTAATTGCGAGATATAATATTTATTGATCTATATATTTATTTATAGATTACGTTACAAATATTATTTATTGATCTATATATTTATTTATAGATTACGTTACAAATATGGTGGAACCTTCCATTACTTTGTAATTTGGACTAGTTACCAAAATTTTCTTGAAATGTAGGTCAACAACTCAACCGAATTTGATAATGTTAGTTAATCTGAAATTAGGAATGTAATCGTTGTCGAGATTTTCTGACATTTCGTGTGCAGTTCGTTATATGATTAGAAAATCAATTAGAAAATTATTTAATCTTAGCAAAGTAATCAAATTACTATATATTCACTCACTCCATCCACAAAAAATAGTCTCATTGATGGATAACACGGATTTTAATGTACAATTGGTAAAGTAATAGAGATAAAGAGAAAAAATGATTGGAGAGAGAAAAAACGGTTGATAAAGTAGGAGAAAGAGAGAGAAAAAGCGGTCGGAGAGATAAAAAGTGATGAGTCCTAGTGGTATAAGTTGTAAATAGATTGATGTTTAGGGTATTGTGTTGTGAGAAACTTTTCCATAAATAGAATGAGACTATTTTTGATGGACGGACCAAAATGGAAAAACAGGTCTATTTTTCATGGACGGAGGGAGTACTAACTATAATCAATATCAAATTTGCAACTTATTCATTCAAAATAAAATAAAAATCAATCTTGTAATAAGATCACATTGTGAAAAACACGTGTTCGCACGTGCACATTATAGTGCATGCTCGATGTACGCAGTTAACTGACCACCTGATATTGCGACGGATCCTAAAAATAGGGTTTAAAGAGGAAGACTTACGTTGAACTTGTAATGGCGAACTCTGCATTCGACCATCATAGGAAGCAAGCAAGCTGCGAGGATCAAAACCCTAATCATCCAAGAATCCATTTTCACCTTCACTGTGTGTGAAGTGAAGTGAGAATTTGTAGCTGGGTTGAAACGTGGGAAGATGTTAATGGGATATGAATGAAAAAACCGATGAAGATATATAGGTGATGAGAAAGCTCAAGTTTTGGCCATGACTTCGTTGTTACTTCGTTAGGTGAAACAATAAATCCTTCACTCATAATCCTCCCTTTCCCAATTCAAAGCTATCCTCTCTCTCTCTCTCTCTCTCTCTCTCTCTCTCTCTCTCTCTCTCTCTCTCTCTCTCTCTCTCCACACACACACACACAC
>JAYDZE010258513.1:0-19628 GCA_034509125.1 Monilaria moniliformis
AGTTGTATAATATTGTTTAATGTATTTTATGTGCATGTATTTCAGTAAAATAAAAAGAAAAATTTGGTCTGAATGTCAAGGATACCAACCGTGACATCACTTATTCGGTGGGGAAACCTACTGAGTAAGGGGTGTTACAGTATGTGTTGTGTGTGTGTGTCATGTGTGTTTATTATGTGTATTGTGTGTCTGTGCAGTGTGTGTATTGTGTGTGCGATGTTGTTGTATGTGTTGTGTGTTATTTGTGTGTCTAATTTTGTGTGACGTGTGTTTATGTGTGTTTATGTGTGTTTGTTGTGTGTTGTGTGTGTATTGTATGCAGAGTGTCTAGTGTGTGTGCGATGTTGTCTTGTGTGCCGTGTGTTTGTTGCGTGTGTGTATTGTGTGTAGTGTGTGTGCAATGTGTGTCGTGTGTGTTTGTTGTGTGTTGTGTGTGTGCAATTTATGTGTATTATTTTGTATGTGTAGTGTGTATGTATGTATGTGCAGTATGTAATATGTGTATTGTGTGTGTTGTGTGATGTGTGTGTAGTGTGTGTGCATTGTGTATGTGTTTGAGAAATATTCAATTTTATATTTATTTAGATTTCCAAATTTTTACATTAACTATGGAATTCAAATTATGAAATTGAGTTAATTTGAAATTGGAATTCAATTCGAGATTCAAATATTTTTATAGTACAAACAATGGATTTGGAATTAAAAGCTCTAATTTCAAATTCAAACCCTCAATTTCATGATACCAAATAGAACTTTATAGTTAATTTGGCAAGTATATTATTAAAAATCATATATTCTACTTCTAGTAAATTTTGCAAGAGAATTTAGGGGTTGTTTTTGGATGGTCGGTATCATTAAGTGAACTTTCTTCTTTTTAAGGTATTTTCTTTTCAATTGTGACAGGATATCACATTTTTAAATATATTAATTAATTAAATGAAGTATATAAAAAATTCCTACCAACACTATTTAGAAGAAGAAAAAAATCCTATAAGCTTTCATGGGGTAGCTCCATAGCGGCTATGATATCTGATATCTCAGTTTTAGAAAATGCCAGATCAAAATGTTATTGCCTATTGGACTATGTTTCCAGATAATTTAATTTTAATATTATATTAGTATTTTCAATCTATGTTAAAATATATTTACGTACTATATTTTTTTTCTAGATATAGTAATATTTATATGCATACAAAGTTTTGTGTCAGATGTTAGAAAATTTGTCAAAGATTCAAAAACGTACCTGTTTCCGTTAAATTTCCATATTCATATATATGGTCGTGTATTAACATTTACTTGATCGTGCAACATATTCTTAGTTAATCAAAATTATGTTAATACCTATTTAATCAGGAATTTAAGAAAATTAAAAAATAAATCAAGATCCATGTATTTTATGGATGAAATACTAGTGAACGAAATAAAGGAATATATATGAATTGCATATTCACTTTATAAATAAAACATAAGGGCTACAAAAACTGAAACCAAAATATTGGACTACATATCCAACATCCATTGGGCCTGACTGTATTGGCCTTATATTACATTTTCAGTAAAGCCACAATATATAAATAGTAAAATTATCCATAATCCTATTCATATCTCTATCTCCTTATTGAACTTACCCGATTTATTAGCTCTACTTTTCCTTTTTCTCTTATCACTTAATATATACAATTCTATCACTTACACTATTCATGAGTCATATTTTTTTTTTCATATAATTTGCAATTGTGTATATTTATATATTATAATTAAATTCATATGCGAATAATAAAAAAATATGAATTCATTTAAATTAAAAAATACATAATTGAAATAAAAAATTAACATAGTTAAAACTTAAAAACCACAACTATATTAAGAGAGCCCTAATTCTCCTCGAGAGCTTTTAGAAATCGAAGTTGCTTTTGTAGTTGAGCCTCGTTCTTTCGAGATTTGTGTTTCTAGTAGGCTTTGAAGTACAAATTATACATCACTGACTCGTTCACGTTTCAAAGTTCGTGAATAGCTTTGAGATCATCCGAGGTCGCAGGTGTATTGCTCGTGGCCGCTGCCTTTCCCTTCGCTTGCACGTAGCCATCTTTTGCCTATCGGAAGGCTCCTACTCGACTCCACACCAACGCTTCCACCTGCCTCATCGCTCGAAACGGGGCCTGGCGTGCCGTTGTTGGCGAATTGGCCGTCTGCGCTCTACTTTGTTCTCTTTGGTCCAACCCATTTTTCGTTGCGTCGAACATTCTCCCATGTCTTCACGTATTTGAAAGACTTATTGTTCTCATGTTGATAGCTGGTCATCGTAATGGACGGGTTTACCTTATCGTATTGAGCTCGAAGCATATAAAATATGCGCTTTGGGGTGCTTATTGGGCGTACATCGTGATACTTGTTCTCAACTTTCAACCAAAACAGCATCATTTTTCAAATCTGAGCCTCGTTTTGGTTTTGATTTGGGACCCGTCTTCGATTTTGGGGTTTTGTTCAATTTTGGGTTGCAATTTTTGGTTCCGGGTTCAATTTTTGCTTCGATTTTTTAGTCGGGTTCGCCGTATAGTATGTTTCTTTGATTTCGTTCGTTTTTTTCCTATTTGGCTTCTGCATGTTTTCCGGCGAGCTCGGCATGTTTTTCGGCGGCCGCTGCAAGTTTTCTGGCCTCTGCATGTTTCAATTTGGCTTCTGCATATTTTTCCTGGCCTCTGCATGTTTTTCCGGCCTACTTGTATTTTCCGGTGCTTTTCTTCTGGTGGTGAACAGTCCTCATTCCAGCCATTTCATGGCTAAAGTCCATCCCGATGAACAGTCAATATTGATTATTTTTATTAATTAATCATCCCTTTGTTAATTAATTACAAACTTTCATTAACTAATTAGCCGAATTAGTTACTTTCATAATTAATTCTGAAATCATTAATTAATAATCCCTCTATCCCGGTAAAGATGTCACACTTTGTGATAGCACGGAATTTTATAAGCTTTTGTTTAAAGTGTTTAAATAGACAGATAATGAATTGTTGGATGTAATAATGATGAGTGAGAAACTAATAATGTGAGAGAAAAAGATGTTGGATGTATTAATAATGAGAGAGAAAAAGTTGTTTAATATATAAAATTTTTTCAAATATGAAAGTGTGACATTTTTTGTGGAATAAATCAAAAAGGAAAGTTAGACATCTTTAGTGGGACGGAGGGAGTAGTTATTTAGTAAATTCATAATTAATTACAATTAAGAAATCATTACAATTAATTTAGTTTAATTAATCATTAATTTAATAATTAATTATTAGTTAAATATAAATAGCCATTATACCATTAATTACTCATTTATATAATTACACACTTTTTAATATATAAATATTTGTAATAAGGGCATTTTTTGTCATTTCACATCCTATCTATGAAATAATTTGAAATTCTAACTTATCTACCAAACATTATCATAAAACCTTATCTTGATTACAATCTTGAGTTCTACCTATATTTCTTATCTTGAGTTAACTATCTTGCACTATCTTAAACAGACTACCAAACGAGCCCTAACTATTTGACACTAATATTTGCATGATCCGTGTACTTACCAGAAAGTATTGGGTTATCATATCACTTAATTAGCTTGGTAATAAATAAGGTAGAATATGTAATTCCATTTTTATCATTTTACTAAAATCCACTGCAATCATTTATCTACATTATTCCATGCTAAAACTCTACGAATTGATTCATTTTTTAGATACTAAATTCTCGACCAAGAGTTTAAATTAGAATTTTATAGCAAAGTTCGATATTTTTACAAATCAAACAAGAATTGTATTTATTTATTTTTAAAAACACTCCAAATTTCAGATGATAAGTACAAGTTAACCCAAATTTTAAGAAGGAAAAAAATCATTTTATACCAATACCTTATATTACAAGTGTATCTTTTGAGACGTATACTTTTTAAAATTGATTAGATAGATGACTGAATATTTTTATCCTCGTTATTGGGACTTTTCCAACCTACATTTTTAATGGAATATGAATCAAGAAAAAATAGCTCAAGTGATATAGTTATTAAAGGCCTTGGGATATCCCAAAGTTCTAATCCATTAGGACTTTGGGATATTCCAAAGTTCCAGTCCATTAAAATAAATAAAAGATTAACTTATTCTGTTTTTATTTGTCTAAATTAATCTTTAAAAGTAAACGTTCCTTGGGAGATGTTTACTTTTATGACTGATAAGATACATTATTTACTTTGAATGATAGGATGTATACATATAAATAATCAAAGGTAATCTACTATTTATTTTGATTGATTAATTAATTCTGAATTTGTTTAACCATCTTATCCTTCAAATACTCAATCTTATTTTATCAATCTATCATATCCATCAAACTCAAAGTAAATGCCTAGTTAATGCACTATTTTTTTTAATCTTTATTACTATGATTTCTTTAATCCTACAATTTTAATTAAATATCAATCAAACAATATCAGCTTAAATGATAGAAAGTATATTAAACACCTTAGGATATGCTAAAGTTCAAATCCATCTTACAATGGATTAGCATGTACTATTTAAAAAAAATAAAAATTAGGCTAATCCTCAAAGGTAAACACATCTTAATGTATGCAAAATTACAAACAAATACATACACTATCATCATTTGAATAATTTTACTATATTAAGTATATATTTTGGCCATCTTTAATAACCAAATCCAAACTACCATCGAGAGCATTTCAACGATAACTTCGAGTTGTCAACCAACTATCGAACGCCAAAGTAATTGACCGATGAAGATTATGTGGCACAAAGTTATGTATTAGAGTTTCTTTACGGGAGTTTGAAGATTAAATTTTGACATCAAAATCAAAATTCCGTATTGTCAATTAAGTTGAAAATTGATGCAAAAAAGTTAGACTTTTGTGTCTATTCGAGGTTGAATTTCAATATCAAATGGATGCTTAATTGAGAAATTGGCTTAGGCTTTCTGCAACTCAAGTCAACAGAACTATTACCTATGACCTTTCAGTCGAAATTCACGCACCAAGAAATGAAAATTAACTTTTTCGTTAATAAGTATTAAAATGAAAACAATAAGATAGGTACTAATTTTAGTTTTTCACACGAATTATTAAGGTTTTCAGGCATTTTGACAAAAAAAATTTCCAATTTCAATTACTTTGTGTGAACGTAGTTAGTGCACAAGAATCTGGACACAAATCGGGTGTCTGATCAATCGATCAAACGGGATGGACGGTAGGGGACGGGCCCAGGTAGCCCGGTCAAATGCGGGGATTGTAGTGGGGCCCACCACTACCCTGCGCCTCGTTTTTCGTTTTTTCCCATTTTCTATTGTTTATAATTATATACGCACAATTAAAGCGTACAAAGTTCAAACGCATTTATGGGGCTGTTTTGCAAATGTCAAAGTTAGGTGAGACCGATAGTACGCATAAGTCAACTCTTTGACCAATACTAATGACTTATATTTATAGACATAGATATTGTGGACAACTGTATCATTATAAGCCTAGGTCTAAACGGTATTATATTATTACATGTATTCCACGCGAAATACATATTTTATACAGATACAAGAAAAATTACGGGATAAATATTTAATTAGCATATTTAATGCGACTATAAAGATGGGTATAAACTATAAAGAAGTAGGGGGCATTTGGTTAAAGTTTTTCAATTAATTTGATTCAGTTGAGAGACTCAATCACAATGACTGTCAAACTAAAAAATAATAAAGACTATGGTTAGTAGAGTTCACTTTGAGAGGAAATGAAATTCATAATATCACTAACTTATTTGGACTCAAAACGCTATCCAGAAATAGGAATTTGTTTTCCACTATCCCAATTCTATAAATTCTATTTAAGCAATCGTATATATTGCCAAATTTAAACGACCAACTCAAAGATTCATATATTGGGTTAAAGAGTGATCAGAGATAAACATATACTAAGAATAGCACACATATATATAATAATTGCATGGGTTTCAACTTTCAAGTTAAAATTGGCTTTGAAATTACATTTTAGATTGTGTTTGAAAAATAGTGCTTCAGATGTAATTAGTCCACGGGGAGTATAAAAGACCGACCTTCTTTACCTAATGACCTTTTTCATGCAAAATATTTACGCTAATATATCTGATATGCAATTCGCAATATGATAATATATAATTTGGTAATTAAAAAAAAAAAAGCGATTTCTGTCTCTTGCCCCTTTAATGAAGAAATCCTAACATTTTGTGATTTCAGTCTTCAACTTTTTTTTTTTTTTTTTTGGTTGAGGGGGACCAATCTTCAACTTCAAGTATATTCAATTCAACCCTCAAGATCGAAGCTCGGTTTTCCCATAGGAAACTTTCAGAGTTTTTGTTTTATTTTATTTTTAATTATAACGGCAGGGCAAAATGTATGAAAATGACTCAAATTATCGACCGATTTTATCGAGTTTGGTTAAGATTTCTTGGAAACAATATCAAAAAGACAAAATACAAAAATGATTAAATATATGTGATCATCACAAAACCAGTCATTAATATTATATGACTGCAACATAATGATAACAGTGGCGAAATCACATACATTACAAAATAATACAGTTTTCCTTCTCGTGTAAAACCCTAGGGGGCGCTAGGGTTTAGAGAAGAGTCGTCGTCCCTCTTTCTTCTTCAGAGGGAAGATTTCCTTGGACGTTGCTTCCAAGCGTCGACCAGTTTTCATTGCGCAATGGATCCGGAAGAGATCAGTCGGTTGGTGGAGGAGTTAGATTTGGACAAGGAAGCAAGTAACGCGGTGGTTAAGCTAAACGAACATTCCACGGAAAACCAGAAGATGGCGAGAGGTTTTACTGCAACAAAACTGGTGGTTGGAAAAATCTTTGCAACGAGAATAGTAAACCGGGAAACTCTGAGAACACACCTCCCACGAATACTGCAGACACGCTGCGATACGGACATTGAAATTGTGGGGGATAACATATTCGCTATCATATTCACAAATCAAAGAGACCGAAGCCACGCCCTACAAGACGGTCCATGGCACTTTTTCGATAATCTATTACTCTTCAAAGAGCCGCACGGTCTCGAAAAAGCGGCTGATGTCCAGTTCACAGAATTCACTACATGGATTCAATGCCATAACATGCCCCTAGTGTGTATGAACCCCGTATCAGTAAGGAAAATAGGAGAAGCTGTGGGTACAGTTGAAGAAATTGATACGGGAGCCGGGGGAAACTGCCTGGGTCAGTATGAGCGAATTCGGGTTACGAGAGAACTCGATAAACCTCTCCAGCGCTGTGTCCGAGTTACTGATGAAGGGACGGGATCCTCCCAGACCGTCCTAATCCGCTACGAGAGGCTCCCCGAGTTTTGTTCGGCGTGTGGGAGAATAGGTCACAATGCACGACACTGCCATGATAGTGCGGTTGATATTACAAAGATCTCTTTTGGACCCTGGCTGAAAGCCGTTCGAACCACTGAGATGCGCCGGCCGCGACGGGGCACCAACCCTAGCGGAATGTCAAGAGAGCCAACATCGTTGGGTTCTTGCAATGGTAGTGACCAACGTAAGGAAGAGGGACCACAAAGGACGGAGAAAGACACTCAATACCCTATCCTCCAGCTTGCGAGAACCGAAGGGAGGAATAGTCCGGCACATTCCTTACCTCTGGGCGAACGGAGGCAGCGGAGATCTCCGCAAAGGAATAACGGAGGCGAGGTCGAAGAAGTCCAGCAAGTAGATGGGCCAGAGCGGAAGGAGAAGTTGCGGAAAATCGAAGTGAGTCCGGCGGAAGCGTCGATCGTAAAGCCACGACTCAAAAAAGGGTGGAAACGGCAAGCAAGGCTTAAGGCGAACGAACAGCATATGATAACAAACGAGAATTTGAGCGACGAGGTGGGGAAGAAAGGAGAGAAAAGGGTGGCGGATTTCAATATGGAAGAAGAAGTCGCTCGCCGCAACAAACTCATATGTCTGGATATCACAGCAACATCAACAACATGTCCAACGGCGGAGGCTGCAAGGCAGCCCCGCCGATCGCAATGAAATCCCTAGTTTGGAACGCACGTGGTCTGGGTAGTACGCGTGCGTTCTATCAATTGCGACGTTTGCTCGCAAAAACTACCCTGAGCTTAATCTTCCTCAGTGAGACCAAGCTCGTTACAGGAAAGTGTTCTTGGTGGAAATCGGTTTTGGGTATGAGAGGTTTGTTCTGCGTTGATGCGCATGGGAAGCAAGGTGGTCTTATTTTAATGTGGACGGATGAGGTGGACGTTCAAATTAAATCCTTCTCGACGGGCCACATTGATTGTCTTGTTGAAGGGGAAATTGGAAGATGGCGGTTTACGGGTATCTACGGAAACCCTATAACGGACCGGCGGAAATTCACATGGGAGTTACTTCGGAAGTTATCAGACATTGAGTATGGCGTCGATGAAGCTTGGATGGTCGGCGGAGACTTCAACGAAATCATGGAGGAGAAGGAAAAGAAAGGTGGGCGAGTACGGTCTCTCGCGCAAATATCTGGCTTTCGGGAAGCAGCTATCTATTGCCGGCTGAATGAAATAAAGGACTCCGACAAGAGCTATACGTGGTTTAACAATAGAGCGGAAGATCCGATCTATGCCCGTCTGGATAGGGTTTTGGTTAACGGTCTTTGGCATAGGAAGTTCGCTCATACTTCTGCTTCAAATTTGGACTTCTACGGTTCTGACCATCGACCGATCATCTGTGACATTGGACGGGAGAAGACCATAAGCGGATTCAAAGGCAAAGGCAGATTTTATTTTGAAGACAAATGGTTCATGAATAAAGATTTTATCCCGGACTTTCTATGTGAGTGGGCGGCTCTACGTGGTGAAAGGAACCTCCCTTCCAAGCTAGCGTGATGTCAATGCTTCTTCAGAAAGTGGGCAACCGAGAGGGGCAATACGACAACTAAGGAGATAGAGCGGATGAGAGATCAAAGAGTGAGGCTGTTGCGGCAGACGGACGGTAAAAGCACAGGTCACGATTTGAGGGAATTAACGACGAAGATCGAAGAGGCCGTCGAAACGGAGGCGATCCACTGGCAACATCGTGCTAAATTAAACTGGCTGGCCAATGGTGATCGAAACACAAAACTCTTTCATCGTCAAGCGTCGAAGCGAAGGAAACACAATGCCATATCGTCCCTCTTGGATGCTGAGGGTGTGGAGAGGAAAGGAGAGATGGAAAAAGCGGATCTTATTACGAACTACTTCCAACACTTATTCCGATCTAACCAGCCGGACAGCCACGATATTTTGGAGGTGACAGCGTCCATAAACCAGCGGCTATCAGCTCACGAGCAGGAGATCCTCGGACGGCCTTTTGAGGAGAAGGAGGTTAAGACGGCGTTATTTGAAATGCACCCCACCAAATCTCCTGGACCAGACGGGCTTAACGCTAGTTTCTTCCAACGTTTTTGGCCGGCTATTGGAGAAGATATCACAAAGGAGGTGTTGGAAGTTTTAAATGCAAATGGAGATATCGGCCGCTGGAATGAAACACTCCTGTGTCTTATACCAAAGAAATCTCATCCGAAGTATGTAGGGGATTTTCGGCCGATTAGCCTATGTAACACCATGTACAAAATCGTTGCAAAGGTCTTAGCCAACCGCCTAAAAACTGTGATGGGTAGTGTGATTGACGAAAACCAAAGTGCCTTCATCAAGGGGAGATTAATCACAGACAACGTGTTACTCAGCTTCGAATGCCAACATTGGCTTAAGAGCCGGAGAAAGGGCAGGCTAGGCTATGCAGCGGCCAAACTTGATATGAGCAAGGCCTACGACCGGGTTGAATGGTCCTTTTTGGAGGCAATTATGAGGAAAATGGAGTTCCCGGACCACTTCTGTCAGCTTGTAGTTCAATGTGTAAGTACGGTGAAGACTTCTTTCTCTCTTAATGGGCGTATTTATGGTGATATCCGGCCGTCGAGGGGTATCCGGCAAGGTGATCCCATGTCTCCTTTTCTGTTCGTCCTCTGTGCCCAAGGACTCTCCTCGCTTCTCAACAAAGCGGTTCAGGATAAAAGGATCCGAGGGGTTCCCATTGTTAAGGGGAAAGAAAACATTTCTCATCTTTTCTTCGCAGACGATAGTATCTTATTCTTTAAAGCGGAAATCCGAGATGCGGCTGAAATTAAGAAAGTGTTGTTCCAATATGAGAAGGCTTCGGGGCAGCTTGTTAATGCCGACAAGTCCTCTATATTTTTCAGCCCCAATACCTCAGAATCAAGAAGAAAAGCGGTCAAAGAGACTCTGGAGATGTCTGATCTGAATGACAACCACCGTTATCTGGGCATGCCAATGTTCGCAGGCAGACAAAAGCGTGTTCACTTCGAATTCATTAAAGACCGGATCAAGAAGAAAATCATGAGTTGGAGTCAGAAAGAGTTCTCGGCGGGAGGTAAGGAGATCATGATTAAGGCGGTTCTGCAGGCTATCCCTACTTATACAATGCAATGTTTCAAGATCCCGGATGGAATATGTGACGACATTCATAGAATGTGCGTAGAGTTTTGGTGGGGAGACAAGGAGGAGAAACGTAAATTGCATTGGGTGAAGTGGAAGACTCTTTGTAAGCCGAAAGCACAAGGTGGCTTAGGCTTTAGAGACATCAAAGCTTTCAACCAAGCGCTCTTGGCTAAACAATTATGGAGGATGGTTTTCTTCCCCCACTCCCTTGTGGCGCGAGTTTTCAAAGCTAGGTACTGCCCGGATGGTGACATCCTTCAGGCCAAAGCGCGGCCCCGATGTTCGTATGTGTGGCGCTCTATCATAGGGTGCAACAAGTTGGTGGAAAGGGGTCTTCGCTGGAGAGTGGGTGATGGACGCAGTATTAGGGTTTTCCACGACAGGTGGGTGACTGGAACTTTAGATGGTCGAGTACAAGGATGAGATGCCATCCTAAATAAGGCCGAGACAGTCAAGGAGCTTTTAGACCAGGACGGCCAATGGGACATCCGAAAATTGCAGGAACGGTTCTCTCCATTTGAAGTTAATGTTATTCTCCAGACTCCAATTGGGGAGAAATCGACGCTCGACGAACGATGGTGGGCTCTTGAGGAGAAAGGCACCTTCACGGTTAAGTCAGCATATCGCCTTCAGGAAAACCAGTACGCTGCTCACGCCCACACAAGCTCGAGTTCAGCGAAATGGTGGAATAGACATGTGTGGCAAACCTCCATTTTTCCTAAAGCAAAAATCTTCCTTTGGCGGGTTTTTTCAGACCTTATTCCAGCTCACGGCAACCTTAAAGTTCGTCATGTCCCCTCGGATGGTATCTGTGCTCTGTGTAAGGATCGGTGGGGATCAACAGCTCATACGCTGTTCGCTTGCCCGCGTGTTCGGAAAATCTGGAAACATAGTAAATTCAAGGAATTTACTAATAAAGGCGATTCCGTGGGAGCTGGCGATATAGCCGCTGATGTTCGTGCGCATTGTGGAGCTGAAGATTATGATGTTTGGTGTCTGATGGTTTGGCAGATCTGGCGCTTCATCTGTCGTTTTTTGCATGACGATCATCAGGCGATTTCCATACCCACTGAAGCTGAATGCGCAGCCATGCGGGATGCCCACCTCAAGGCGAGGACGATCTTCGGTGGAGTGCAGAGAGTTGAGCTGACTAGTGGCGATAAGGTTTGGATCCGGCCTTCTTCTGGTACCTATCGTGTGGATGTCGATGTTCTGTTCAACAAGGATGCCGGTCTCTACGGGGTTGGTGTCGTCGTACGGGATTGGCATGGTAATATTATGGCAGCTATGTCGAGAGGAAGCCGCCAAGATCGAATGTCATGACAGCCGAGGCCCTCGCAATTGTGGATGGCATTGTCTTTTGTATAGAGCAAAATTTTCAGCCTATTGCGATTTACACGGATTCAATTTTGGCAGCTCAACTAATGGCGGAGGATTACGAAGATGAAGACTTCCTCCCGGAAGACATAGCACATATTTTACAAGCTGCGAGAGGGAACCTTTTATTGGGTGTTTTTCATATGTACCGGACTGCAAACCGCGTTGCCCATGGCCTCGCTCAGTTTGCGGCAACTCTTACCTCTAAGGTTGTTTGGAGGGAAGATTTTCTGACTTGGTTGATGGACATTGTCCACCTTGACGTTTAATGAATTAGCCTTTTCTTCAAAAAAAAAAAAAAAACAGTGGCGAAATCACATAAAAGTAGGGAGAGGTCATTCGCTTTTTGATTCTTATCATTAAATTATATGATAATTTTTGTGGATGCCTGTGTAAAAGCTCTTATGATAAAATCAAATAGAATAATTACTGAATTTTCAACTTTTTGGAATTAAAAAAAATTGAAAATATATTACGGCTCCATCTATATTAGAATATGACAAGATAATAAAATCATGATAGTATTTAAAATAAAATGAAGATAGAAATCAAGATAATGATTTAGTAATGTGTTGTTTGGTAGGTAAAATAAAAATTTGGATAAAAATAAATAGAGTGTTCGTTGTCTAGATTATATTATAGATAAGGTGTAAAATGATTTTTTTACTCTTTCCGAATTATGAATGTATATTAATTTTTCATAATGAATTAATAACAAGATGAACTAAATAAATTAATCATGTGAAAAATGTATAATGAATTAACTAATATTTGCTCTAATTAATTTAAGCTAAATTGAGGATTAGTTAATTTAGGCATAATAACTAAGATAAATTGAGGATTAATAATTACCGTCGAATCTTGAGGATTGATTAATTTAGATAATTAATTAATGAAAGATTAGTTAATTACTTCCCTCATGACTAATTGATCAATCGGTCATTTTTAAGTTCCATTTCCGGTGACAAACACATTTGGCAGCCAAATTGGTGGCCGAAAACCATGTACATGAGCAAAATTCGAACAAAAAAATGGAGGAAAATCCAAAAAAAATTGCATCCTAAATAAGAGCAAAATCGAAACGAAAAACAAGGTAAAATCAAAACCAAAATTTCAGCACAAGGTAAATAATAAACCAAAAATGAGACCACTCATTCGAAGCAATATCAGACCAATCTCAAAATGGATCAAGAACACAACAACAAAGCAAAAAATAGGCTCAAATTTGAACACAATCATCACAACCTCAAATCAACCACCTGTTGGGACATATGGTCAAGGCGGCTGTGGTGCGGCGGGCCGCAGGCACCGCTATGACCGAACCACGAGCAAAATCGATACCAAGAAGCTGCAATTTTGAAGGACGAAGAAGAGGTGGACAAAATCCACCACTACCGCGGCCAAAGGGCAAAATCGAAACTCAGAAAGGAACAATTTGAAGGACGAAGAAGAGGTGGATGAAACCCGCCACTACCTCGGCCAAAATGGAGCAATTTTGAACGACGACGGCCATGGAGTGGCGGCGGTTGTGGTGCGACAGCCACGAAACCCACCACTACCCCTAGCCCTCCAGTCGACAACTACATCTGCCAACAACAATGCCATCAAAGAACAATTTTGAACAACGAAAAAAGATGGACTAAGAAGATGTAGCCGGAAACCAATGGCCACCATGAAAAATTAACAGAGGGATCCGGATCTCACCTTTGAATGGGAAGCGGCATCAGAGAAATTGTAGGAGTATCATGGTCAACATATAAGGTATCGGAGGGGGATGGGGAGAGAGAGGTTACAGAAATCGTGTATAACATAACTGTACAATTCTTTGCATCATTTTCGAGACGGGCCGAGATTATTAAGTCGGACCCTGTCTTGTATACCAAATAACAAATAAACCATGTTGGACCAAGATTGATTACCCTGTCATGCCACATCACCCACCTAGGGATAGTGAAAAATACTGAAATACTACCGGATTTATCGTACCGAAAAAATATCGAAAATATCAAAATTTCGGTATACCGTAAATTTCGGTAAGGTATGATACCGTACCAGAAGGTTACGGTACGGTAACAGTATGAATTTTAGTATACCGCGGTATACCCAAAATTAGGTATATACCGTATTTTACGATATACACTGAAAAGTAATATATATACCGATAAAACTGTAAACGCTATATACCGATAATATGGTATATACCGTATTCTCTTACCATACCGTGTGTATATATATATATATATAAAATATATTTATAGTATTAATAAATATTTATAATGTAGAAATTATTTATAATATTATATAATTTCGGTATGCTATAATTTACGTTATACTGGATTCGGTATGGCATACTGAAAATACGGTACGGTAACGGTATTGAAAATTCTGCATACCGAAATTTAGGTATATCGGAATTCGGTATAACCGAAAAATTCGGTAAAATAAGGTATGTACTCATAATGGCATTTATGGTACGGTATACGATATGACAGTTTTGGTACGGTAATACCATACCGACGCACCCTTGACCCACCAAACGGACGTACTTGTTGTAATGATTTTTTTGTTGTTGCGACCGTGAGTGATAGTATTATGAAAAAGTGTAGCGAAATCCAAAACTTAAAGTAGTGAAATCTAGTGATAGTAATTTGACATGAGTACTTGTTTGTTAGATAGCTGTTGTTTCCCGCATCCATCATCGAATTTTCCCCTCCACACCCTTCCTTCCTTTTTCACACCTCCTCTCTCTCCAAACCCCCATAAAATTCCAAAGGCTACACACGAATACACAATATGGACTTCAATTGACTCCTTCAACTGACCTATATATATCCCTGGTCGACAATAATGGCGGTTTCAGGAAGAATGACAGAACTTCAGCTTACCAAATCATGGCGCGATCAGCACCGACAAATCAGCCCTGACCGGACCAAAGTCTGGACCGAACCGCCCAAATCAGATCGCAGATCAGTCCCCGTCGTTTATTATCTCTCTAGAAATGGCCAGCTCGAGCACCCCCATTTCATGGAGGTCCCTCTCTCCATCTCTGCCCACGGCCTCTATCTCAGAGGTGTGTTCTATCATCTCAATAATTTTATTTAATGTATTGTTGTGTTACACTCTTAATGTATATCGTTGGAACAGATGTGATCGGCCGACTGAATGTTCTTCGCGGCAAGGGCATGGCGGGGATGTACTCCTGGTCTTGCAAACGGTGAATATCTTACCGTTTAATTTTGGAAGAGCAGTATTGAATTTTGATTTTAATTTTGGAGGTATATATGATTTCAGGAGCTACAAAAATGGATTCGTGTGGCACGATTTATCGGAGAACGATTTCATCTACCCTGCTCGCGGCCACGAATACGTCCTCAAAGGCTCCGAGCTTCTAGAAAATCCGTTTCTCGAGACAGCGCCGCCTGATAATCAAGCCGCCGCGGTGGATGCTGGCTACCCCCGGCCGTCCGACAGGCGGCGGCGGAACCAGTCCTGCAGCTCCATCGAGTACGACCCGCACGAGTACAGCGTGTACAAGGCGGAACGGTCCTTCCGCTCCGCCGCCGACGCCTCCACCCAGACGGACGACGCGAGGCGAAGGCGGCGCCGGCCGCCGCCGCCTGAAATAGTGGAGGAGAAGAGCAAGGAGCCGCAGCGAGAGGTGCGCGACGAGATCGAGATCTCGCCACCGCCGTCCGATTCGAGCCCCGAGACGCTGGAAACGCTGCTGAAGGCGGATGGACGGTCGATCATGCTGCAGCCGGAAACGGTGAACAAGGAGTCAACGTCGAGTTGTAACGGACAGCTGATCCAGAGGGCGACTAAGTCGTCGGTTCTGATGCAATTGATCTCCTGCGGTTCGTCATCGTTCAGGGGCTGTGGGGCCGGGCAGGTGATATCGGAGTACAGAATGAGGGTGCCGCGCGGCGGCGGAGGAGGAAGGGTGAAGTTGGAGGAGAAGGAGTACTTCAGCGGGAGCATAGTGGAGACGAAGAAAGAGGAACTGCCCAGGCTCAAACGATGCAGTTCGTACAATGCGGATCGGTGAGTTTTTTAGTTTGTAGTTGTACAATTGGGACAATGAGTTGGGGTTTATTTCCTTTTTCCTTTGTTGTTTGTTTTAATCGCAGGTTTTAGTGTAGTGGGAGATGATGTATGATTTGGGCAGAGAGGAACTATTAAGTTTCTGACTTACACGCACTAGCATCACATGTTCTTTTTTCTTTTTCCTTTTTGAAAGTGGAGTCCAATTCCAAGAACAAAGAAGCTCGTTGACCCTATGCCTATGGATATTAGCCTTAGATTGTTTAGTGAAATGTCGCGCATTTCATAATAACTTGAACTTCATCACAAAAATAAGGCTGTGTATATAACTCCTACTGCCATGTTTTTTGATTTGATGCATGATAAATTGTTCGCCTCGTAGAGAATATTATTTAAAACTTTATTAATTAATGTTTTGTGTTTATTTTGATATATAGCACATTACAAACAATAAAACTATATTGTACATATGGTAAATGCTGTATAGATTCAGTGTAAACAGCAATATTAAGCTATGCCTTTGCAAACTGATCACGTGCAGTGCAAATATAGCATGAAGAAGGAAATTCACACTTAATATTATGTATTCTACTAGTGTTATATAAATAATGCTCTCATTCAATACATTGTATATGAATAATAGTTGAATATAAAATGTGACCTGATTGATACCAGATTCTCTTGTGAATTCTATCGGATGATATTGTGTTTATTGCAAAAAAGATATTCTAAGACCGCTACAAGATCGAGATCCATATTGGAGAATGTCCAATAATGGAAATGCATTCAGACGACTTTGTGAAATGTGAAATAATAATGTGATGCACTTTATCATTCAAGATATTTGCAAGTAATTTAATTTACATTTTTAGACATTTTTATTCTAACAAGATTGTTCTTTTTAAAAAATAGAAGGAAAAAAATTACTTTAACAAGATTTTATACATATTTATTAATAATCTAAAAATATATTTTGTTCCCATATGGCTTTTTATAAAACCTGAATGGTGATGAAATTTGTAAAAGTTGGACTACGAAACATGAAAAAGCAGATTGATATTGGTAGTCCTACGTAGATTTAATTCTAATAATGCCTCGTATTAATTTAGAAACTTAATTATATTGAATATATTACGGATCCAACAAACTCATTATCTAACTTACGTTTTATGTCTTAGTTTCGCTCGATGAAATTTCTAAAAGTTGGACTTCAAACATGTAAAGCAAATTAATGTTGGTCGTAAGTCGATTTAATTCCGACAGCACCTAACATTTATTTAAGAACTCAATATTGAATATATTACGGATCCAACAAACTCATTATCCAACTCATTATTAATTATATGATCATACAAATCACTTTTGTATACAAATAAAAAATATACATCTTCCCACAACAATTTTACAGGTTTGACTATCACAACCGATTTTTCAATTTGAAGTATGGTTTTCTATCTGATTTGTAGACTATTATAGAAGAATGAAGATTTGTTTAGTGCATACTAAAATAGTGGTTGCTGGTTTCATGATATTAAAAAAATATGCGCGCGCGCGCGCACACACACATATATATATGTGTGTGTGTTCAAATTCGAACTATTTTTTTAATGCAAAAATAAGACCAAATATCATCATTATGATTTGAAGATTACATGTTTAAGATTGATGTCACGTGACAGCCTTAGGATTTCAATATTACACATTAAAGTAAATTTTGTCAATTAATGCAAGATCAGTTATGGAAATCGTGTTATTTCCGTGAGACGTGATTGAATACCCGCAATTTGAGTTATGATAATATACATTCTATGTTATGATGATGTAAACTCAATGTTGTGATGAAGTATATTTTTAAATTTGTAATGACGCCTTTCATTTTCAATGACAGCTGACACACACTTGCTCTTTTCTACAATATCTCAACAGTTTAAATTTTATATAAATCTCTATATTTAAATTATTTTTTCGCAATCCATATATCAAATGAAAGGTAATTTTATGAGGATTCTAACGAAATCCTAATTGCATATGTTCACATGAAGAAATTTGCTTGACAAATGGAATATGTAAGTATTTTATAGAACTTGCGTTATGATGAAGTAAATTCATTTTTGTGATGATATACAATCCATGTTATAATGATGTAAACTAAATGTTATGATGAAGTATATTTTTGTATTTGTTGATGACGCCAATGACAGTTGACAACTACCCATGTGATGAATTATTGTTTGATATATAATAAACATTTGTTACCTTTATAATGATATCTATGCAATACTATGATGATGACTACAATGCATGATTTCTTGCTCGCCCATAAATCTCGTCCCTTACCATAACAGAAGACTTCACTTATGATGAGTGATTGTTTAATATATAATTGTCATTTTTAACTATTGTAATGATTTATATGTAACCAAATGTTGATGACTACACGTTGAGCACATAAATCTTGTCACTTATCATAACAGAATATGCTGCATAAATCTAGGTAATTATTGTTGACAGATATATCCATGTAATGATATTAAAATGAAGCTATGATGATATGCGGTTTTATTAAATTTCGGCTATTCATATTTGAATCCAATAAAGAAGATTCGGTCTTAATTATACATTAATGTGGTGTAGTTGAACCCTAACGTAAATATGTATATCTTTACTTGTAAACGTGTGATTTCTATATACCTAGAATTTCCATATTTAATATTTAGACTTGGTGGATCATAGGATAATCTCCCATTTACCGAGAATATTGTACAACATTGGGAAAATGGGAAGAGGAAGAAAGGAAAATAAAGGTGAAGATTGCATCTAAGAATTGACAATAAATAATTGAAATCGAAGGCGGTGGATGAATTCTTGTCCCTTACACATTTTGGAGTTTGCATTTCCATGTGCTTAGTTTTGATAGTGGGTGGATTTTGGGACAAATTTTCGATGCCACTTTTTGACTTTTATACATGGGGAGATTAAATAATTTTGTCACTTTGTATAAGCTTTTTGTAACATGAATTTAATGAGGGGTTCGAAACGGCTATGGTTTTCCCAAAATATCGCAACTTTAGGCGACACCTTAAGAAGCAGCATCACCCATCAGGAGATAAAGTCATTACAACTACTTTTGGTTAGTTAAAGGGCTTCAGTCCCATGTATCCACCGGGGACCGTAAGTAGGATAACACTATGGATGGGGAAAATACTGATAAAATCTGGTATGCCCCACTTATCACATTTTGGTATATACTGTAATTTTAGATACAGTAATAGTAATGATTTTCAAATACTACGATAATACTGTTATCATACCGAAAATTTGATATATACCGAAAAATTTGGTACACGTCATAATTATGATGGTATAAACCAATATTGCAAAACTATAACTGAATATATATTATAACGTTTTACTCGTTTAAGCCAATGCCATGTAAGGTAAATTTCCCAGAATGTAATATAAGTAAATTAAGTATAAATAATAAAGTAATACCCAGATATTGAAAAAAGAGAAAAGAAAAAAAAATATTTATTAATCTTGTGGACCTGATACACTTAGGGGTGGGTCGGTACGGTATACCGTACCGAAACTGTCATACCGTATACCGTACCGTAAATGCCGGTATGAATAAATACCATACCGTTACCTTACCGAATTTTTCGGTATACCGAATTCCGGTATACCGAAATTTCGGTATGCATAATT